>JAPDVR010000003.1:30427319-30721015 GCA_026230005.1 Gila orcuttii
ACACACATACATATATATATATATATATATATATATATATATATATATATATATATATATATATATACAGGTCCTTCTCAAAAAATTAGCATATTGTGATAAAGTTCATTATTTTCCATAATGTAATGATAAAAATTAAACTTTCATATATTTTAGATTCATTGCACACCAACTGAAATATTTCAGGTCTTTTATTGTTTTAATACTGATGATTTTGGCATACAGCTCATGAAAACCCAACATTCCTATCTCAAAAAATTAGCATATCATGAAAAGGTTCTCTAAACGAGCTATTAACCTAATCATCTGAATCAACTAATTAACTCTAAACACCTGCAAAAGATTCCTGAGGCTTTTAAAAAGTCCCAGCCTGTTTCATTACTCAAAACAGCAATCATGGGTAAGACTGCCGACCTGACTGCTGTCCAGAAGGCCATCATTGACACCCTCAAGCAAGAGGGTAAGACACAGAAAGAAATTGCGGCGTGGCATGGAGGCAATCAGCCTGTGGCACTGCTGAGGTGTTATGGAGGCCCAGGATGCTTCGATAGCGGCCTTAAGCTCATCCAGAGTGTTGGGTCTTGCGTCTCTCAACTTTCTCTTCACAATATCCCACAGATTCTCTATGGGGTTCAGGTCAGGAGAGTTGGCAGGCCAATTGAGCACAGTAATACCATGGTCAGTAAACCATTTACCAGTGGTTTTGGCACTGTGAGCAGGTGCCAGGTCGTGCTGAAAAATGAAATCTTCATCTCCATAAAGCTTTTCAGCAGATGGAAGCATGAAGTGCTCCAAAATCTCCTGATAGCTAGCTGCATTGACCCTGCCCTTGATAAAACACAGTGGACCAACACCAGCAGCTGACATGGCACCCCAGACCATCACTGACTGTGGGTACTCCCGTGCTGCTTCTCTGTAGCCCAGGTCAGACGCTTCTGCCGCTGTTTCTGGTTCAAAAGTGGCTTGACCTGGGGAATGCGGCACCTATAGCCCATTATCCTGCACACGCCTGTGCACGGTGGCTCTGGATGTTTCTACTCCAGACTCAGTCCACTGCTTCCGCAGGTCCCCCAAGGTCTGGAATCGGTCCTTCTCCACAATCTTCCTCAGGGTCCGGTCACCTCTTCTCGTTGTGCAGCGTTTTTTGCCACACTTTTTCCTTCCCACAGACTTCCCACTGAGGTGCCTTGATACAGCACTCTGGGAACAGCCTATTTGTTCAGAAATTTCTTTCTGTCTTACCCTCTTGCTTGAGGGTGTCAATGATGGCCTTCTGGACAGCAGTCAGGTCGGCAGTCTTACCCATGATTGCGGTTTTGAGTAATGAAACAGGCTGGGAGTTTTTAAAAGCCTCAGGAATCTTTTGCAGGTGTTTAGAGTTAATTAGTTGATTCAGATGATTAGGTTAATAGCTCGTTTAGAGAACCTTTTCATGATATGCTAATTTTTTGAGACCGGAATTTTGGGTTTTCATGAGCTGTATGCCAAAATCATCAGTATTAAAACAATAAAAGACCTGAAATATTTCAGTTGGTGTGCAATGAATCTAAAATATATGAAAGTTTAATTTTTTATCATTACATTATGGAAAATAATGAACTTTATCACAATATGCTAATTTTTTGAGAAGGACCTGTATATATATAACCTCATAACACTAGCAACAATCTGAAGTATTTAGGAATCCAAATTTGCTTTGACCTAGTTACAGAGAATTATACATATGAAGAACCTATCATATTGGAGAATGAATCATGTCACATTTGCCATGCTCCTTTTCTCTAATAAATGTGGTACTCTTTTTGTCGAGGGGATTCTCCGTGATTGATACAAGGTCCTCCCGGCTGTGATTAAAGCACATTCGAAGGCATTGTCTGGAGTCCGTCTAATTAATGCTGCGTGACAGGCTAGACACTAGTGATCTTACTTCCATTCCCGAATGATTGTGTTTGGTGGAACACGAGATCTTATTCCCAAGTGATAGTGTTCAAAAGGGACGAGACATCGTCCGACTAGAAACAGGTGTCGAAGAGGTGACGCCTAGTAGAGTATAAATTTGAAGGTGTCGAAGTGGAGACACCCGTTTAACTTAAGTCAGGTGCGCAAAGGAAAATCTACCACATCAGCTTAATCAAGATGACTAGCTTTTAAAACTGCATGCCTACAGCTCACTAGGAGTAGAAACAGTACTAGTTTGACCTCAGTCTGTTTGCTGAGGAGTTAATTCTGTTCTAAACGCTGCATCTGACTCTTTCAGTCCTGTGAAGTCAACTGAAACAAGCATTTGTCCATGCAAGTGGCTGCCTTTATGTGAAAACACCAGCTGTTACCACATGGGTGGTACATTTTCATGTCCCCATCATATTTGTTGGATAAAAAAAATTACTATTATAATTCTTAAAGATTAAATCATATTAGTTTCCTTTATTATAATCACAAACAGTAATATGGTATATTGCGGTAATGAGTGGTATTGTTATTGTGGGCACTTCAAAATACTGGATAATTCTAAGCAACTTATCCGAATTGATTGGATTTTTAAAATTCACATTAGCTTGATTTCTATTAACCAGTTAAAATTTACCAAAGTGTGCACAATGGCCTGAAAAAAACAAAAAAAAAAAAAAAGTTCAAACAGCTATTTAGATTTTTGTATTTAATATGGTGTTTAACAAACAACTCAAAATACTTTTACTTTTATCATTGTTCTTTATAGTTGAGTTCTACTGGACTTCTGAATTTTTTTCAAACATTTGTCTACACTTTGTATACATGGTGTATTGTTCTATTATATTTAATTATGATCTCTAGGTTTTTTTTGTCAAGTTAGACAAATTTACTGGACTGGAGTATTATATTATCAAAACTTCCAAAATGGCTATAAAAATACACACACTCAAAAAGAACTTGCACTGATCCAATGAATTTGTTTTTTTTATTTCCATTATGCTGAGATCTGTCTTGATGACTTTCTTGCCATAGCGTAAATAATAGAGTCAGAATTAATTTCTGAAAGTCTTGTATATTGTTTCATAGAAATACTTCCTTAAATTACACCACACGCTTCCATTTTACACACCATTTACTTCTAAAACCTATAGACCTTACGCGCCAGAGAAACGAGGGCGCCGCCATCTTTAGAATATTGTCTTTGAACTTCCGTTTTTGCGGTCGCTCTGTATATTTCTATGGCATCACTGTCCAGGAGTAATTAGCTGGTGAAGTTGATTTACTTATTGTAGAGTTAACGAAAGTTATCATGAGCATTGTAATGTTTATCATAAGCATTGTAAAGCATATGTCTTAACAAATAGACCTTGGACATTTTTTAAACGAGCCGTTCATTCATAACTACGCAAGATCGCTGTGAAAATGCAGACCGGAAGTCAAAAGACAACGAGCTCAGCGCTGAAAGGGGGCGTGGCTACATAAGGTCTATACAGAGTACAGAATGTACTGCAAAACAAGAATGACCCTTATATGAACTCTAGACAAGCCAGTACAGATTACTATACAACACTCCACCCACTCTTTCTATTATTTACAGCAACAAATGTTTTCATATCTCGATCAAATGAATTATGAAAAACTGAAAATGGATGCTCAAGCTCATTTAAAAAACAAAAACAAACAAAAACAAACATCAAAGAGTTATCTATTTTCCAGACTGATGGTTGAATCTTTTCAGCGGCTGATCCAGGATCACAGAAAGCTTTAGATGTAGTCATGTGCTTTACTGACACATGTAAAGAACAGGCCGCAGGGCAAATAAAGCCTCGCTCTTGCTTAAACACACAGGATTCGGGTGTAATTTACATTAAGTAAGAGCACTAGTGGATTGTGGTGTGTGTTGCCCTTGTCATTGTGAATGTTTTGGGTGAGTGGGGGTTGTACATTGATGTAACAACAATATCCCAGCAAGTGCAAGGGAAATCAAAGCTCATTAAATCGGAGTCACCACCTGAAGGCACATCTGAGAGCGAGAGACAGTAGCTTCACTCAATTTGTTGAGGCTGATTAAATGCAAGTAAGCTAACGGACCAAACGAATGAGATGCAGACAGAGGAAAGGTGCTCTTTCTGCCTCTCAGGTCTGACTGTTGTATCTGTACAGGCAAACCTCAAAGGAAGTCCAGAGTTCCTGTCGCTCACATTTAATCATCCGCACCAACAGTCGCCTCACGCAAAGCCACAGGACGCCTCTCACATTTACTGAGCAAGAACAACACAGTGGCCATTGTGACAACACTGTATGTTGGATTGTAAGATCCTTTCCAACTCTAGTGCAGTGTTGTTATTGTTAACTAAAACTATTAATTGAAATAAAATGTATATAAATTAAAAACAGTATATAAATATTAGATAAAAACATATTAGATAAAAACAAACCCTATATTCTTCCATAATAAACAACATGTAGAATAATTCCATATGTATAAATATGGTGCACGTCACATCAGGTTTAACATCAAAACACCAAATGCTTTTGATTCTTGTGCGTCAAAAAACACTTCGGACACTAAATCAAAGCAAGTGTACTACCTCCAGAGAACAACATTAAACTCATGAAATTGACAATTCTTCAGAAATATTGCAGTATTTATTATATTATAAGTGATTTATCTGTGCACTGCACATTATTCTTTTTTTTTAATTCATGTGCGCTCGTAAACTCTAATCAAAGCATCTTCTCTTCTTTGATGATGTGTTTACTGGCACGAGGGCGGGACAACCTGTCACTCACATGACATGACAACAACAACAAACCACAAACCATCCAATCAATTCCACTGGAAAAAATCCTGTCCAGTCCTACATTTGTTCTTGTTCGAGAAGCTGTCTCACTTGGATATACATCACGCAACTTCCGTTCCGTTTAATTCAAAGTTGTCTTATTTCCTCTTACAGTAGATGTGTCAGGGGTCTGCAGAGCAATGAATGTATTGTAACAGAGACCAGCTTACTGACTGAGCTCACCAATGGGGATGGAGGAGATTTGTGTGTACACGTCTAGCATTCGGTTACCGTCCACGTCCACCAGGTAGTTTCCCCTGCTCTCCTCATAGTTGCAAAAGAAATGAATCGCTCCAACATTCTGCAAACCAAGAGAGAAATAGAGTTGAATGTTGCTATTAAAGTGATTTGTGATTTGTCTGTACACCTGATTTTTTTCTTTATTTGGCAGAGCTTCAGCTTCATGTCAGTGAATGGCTAAAAAGGAACCCGCAAGCTCTCACACCAGCTATTTGCACTGATGTCACGCATGTATAAGTGGTGATTGTACAACTAAATGGTTATTGGCACAAGAATTTATAAAATAGAAATATAAAAAGTGAACATCAGGAAAAAATTAATGTTACAAAAGTCATTATATTATATTATATAATATATATAATTTATAATATAATAATATATAATATAATTTAATATATAATATAATATATAATATAATAAAGGGAATATATTCCCTTTAATGAATTCACATGTACTGTACAATTGAAAAAGCTGATTCAAGTCAAGATTCAGACCGTGACTCATTACCACAAAATTGTGACCAACAGTGCTTTATCTAATGAAATTGGCTTTTCCGTCTCCGTGGCTTTGAACCTGATGCAGCATCTATTTTTAGCACATCTGATGAATAGGTAATGACTCTTCTTATGTCTGCTTATTGTGCACGGGAGACAGACAGCGACCAACAGACATGCACAGGAGCTGTGGTGAAGCGAATCTGTGATATTAGCTTCATCAAAGCCTGTCAGCTCACATCTATCTGCTCATCCACAGCAAAGCGGTCAAAAAATGACTGGCTGCTCTCAAGAAGCTGGACCAGACAGCAGATAAATTACTGCCTGAAATACATTCATCACTCAATACGCTGAAGACATCCAGACAGGCTGAAATATGGCTGGACGTCACATCATAAGTGACATTGCTGATCTAGGGCCGTCATACTTTAGCTTTACTGCGGTTAATCATATCGTTTTGTTTTAAATGGCACTGTCTGAAAAAGTGAAAAAGAAAAATTATCTAAGTACAAACCAAGAGAACTGCACCTTATGTGATTTACACTGCTTTTCAAAAATCTTCATGTACAGAGTATGGAAGACTTCTATCTAATTGCATAGCCCAAGTTTAAGGTAGACAGTTATGAGTGTATAAACTGAGCAAACGCCAAAATTTGTCTCACCTGAATCTCTCCGAGCTGTCGCATCAGCTCCTGTTGAATGAGAGAAATTAATCTATTAGTCATTTTGCTCTGCAGAGTTATCAAAAGATATTTCTGTCAACTTTAATTACACAAAGATTGGACACACATTATTTTCTTATGATTTTAATGCTTAATTTGTATATATATATATATATATATATATATATATATATATACACATAAAAAAAAAAAAAGCATTTAAGCATTAAAATCACAAGAAAAATAACGTGTGTCCAATACATATATATATATATATATATATATATATATAAATATATATATATAATATTGTTTTAACAATTGGGGAAAAAAGTAATAATAAGGAAGTGTGTCCAAATTTCTGACACCATTTTTTAAAATCGGCAATAAAATATCAGTAAAAGCTCAATTTAAAAAATCTGTTATTTCCTGCAGAGACATATCACAAAACAATCTGGTGAGAAATCTCATGGAAAAAGAGTAAAAATCCTGAGACTGAACCTGGGACTTTGGACCTGGCACAGCGGTCTTCATGGATGGGGTGTCATATTCAAACTCTGAAACAGTTTTTGTGGCAGTTTTGCTGACATATCTGGATCCTAATACAACAAAAACAGAATAAAACTTAAATAAGACCACAAACTTTAATCATTTCAGTCAATCTTACTATGCAGTACCTATTTATGGTTACATAATATGCTAGATGAGACATTAAACTCACAGTTTCTAAAAATGGAAATCATATTACAAGAAGAAAATGAATATCACATTTAGCTGAGCATGGGAATTCATTTTATGAAATTTTACTATTTTGATTTGAGCGGATATTACCATTTATTCCATATCCCCGTGTGCTGTCCACAAACTGTTTTAATTATTAATTTCTTGCTGTTGTGTAAATTATCAAATCTGGTCCCCTTTTATAGAAATTCACTTCCATAAAAAAAGTTACAGAGTTCAAAAAGTGCTGCATAACAGGAAAGAGTCATTCATTAGTCCTTTATTTCCACTTAAATTATGAAAGGTTGCCTCAGTTTCAGTGATAACTTCCTAAAAATGCTTAGCATTGCAATTTAGATGTTTATCTGACATCTCAAAGTAATTAACCAACTGAACACTGTAAGACCTTTGTACTTTTGTAGTATATCTGAACAGTGGCCAGCAAAAACATATAAACACCCACAAAATGCCTTTTAGCCATATTTGAGCAGTAGTACCCATGTGCACTTGAGGGGCTACATAACTTTAGTGAACTCATTTTTTTAACTTAAGTGAACTCATAACAGAGCTACTGATTAATGAAGGACACTGACAGGATTAGGAATATGTGACCAGACAACGAAGGACAGGACACGAACAACTTCTCTACACATGCAGAATTCACCAGCCAAAGCTGGACAGAACCAGATCCCAGTAACTCATTTACATGATTAAGTAACTTTGAACTGTGTCCCTCTCGACATTCAGCTCTCTACCTATCCATGCATCATTATCATTTTAAAGGAAGCCTCTCGCTTACTAAGCCGAGCATGGAGTTTAATCACTCTGATAAAGTCTCTGTGACAGCTACAGCTCTTTTTGATGGTCACTAGTTGTAGGTTGAGAACATTATAGTTAAACAAGCTTTTAAGACTGGAGGGTCTCATAGTCTTCCATCTCAGCATGTTTTTTTTTTTTTTTTACCTGGAGCGGCGAGACGCAAGTTTTGCTGAAGGGAGACGGCCAGCTGGCGGGTCAGAAGTGAGGAAGCCATGTGTAGTACTCACTAAGGCAGAGATGAAGAGCGCGCGAGAGAGAGAGAGAGACAGAGAGAGAGAGAGAGAGAGAGAGACAGCACACTGCCTGCCTTTCACCTTCCTTTTACTTCACCTGGGGAAAAACAATGAAAGAGATCGGTTACAGGGAGTGGGAGGCCAATATAGGTTATTGAAATGTCACAATCAAAGACATTTTGGAGGATAATATAATCTGGAGGTCAGAGGAGAAATAATATCCACAATTTTATGTTATCAAGGAATTTCCTTGATCTTACATATAGTTGTAAAGTTAATTGTTTAAACATACTATTATACAGACTATTTATTTTGTTACAGACACTACCAAAAAAAAAAAGTTTGTTCAGAAATTTTGTTTGTGATATTAGAATCATGACCACATAAACATATTACCACACACATTTACAGATCACCGTTTGCCATTGGTCGGACAAACAGATAGTCCTGCCACAAACATGCACCATTGGATATCATAATTGTACTACATTGGCCTGGTTGGGAAGCTCAAACAAGTGTTATTCTTGTTTTATTATATTATATTATATTTTTATTTATATTTTTAATTTGCTTTTATTTTTATACATTTAGTTTTCATGTTCATTAAGTTTATTTTTGTAATTTCATTATGTGCTTTTGTCATTTTATTAGATTTTTGTTTTTTTTATTTGTCTTTTTTTTTTTCAGATTTAGGGTACGTTTCCACGACAACAATGTACTAAAAAATGGAAAAGTCTTTCCTTTGCATTTTTTTTTACATACAGATAACAACGGTGTCAAAACACCCGCCATTCATGCGGATCCAGGATAATGCTAAAACGCTGTATTATGCTGCCAGGCCCGTAGTTGGCGATGTGACTTTGTAAAGATACACTACATCCTGTAGACTGAACACGCAATAGGCATCTGCTTTCAAATGGTGCTTGAAAGTGACTCCCACACCTAATTGGACTGCTCTTTGATAGTTTTTTGACCATTCTAGTTGGTTGCAATCATTTAAAGAAACATGCACTGAAAATGGGGGGGCTTAAGAAAACTTTCCCCTGCCCGAGGGCAACGCTGTGCTGTAGAGGGTTAATCATTCATCTCAATGAGTAAAACCAAAGAATATAGTTCTGACGTGCAGCAAAAGATTGTTGAGCTTCACAAAATAGAAAATAGCTAAAGCATTGAAAATTTCAATGGCCACAAAGCCTAAAAAAAAAAAAAAAAATTCAAAGAGCACCTAAGATCACCACATGCTGTTCGGGAGAGTTAAAAAAAATCCATTTCACTCAAAAAACCTCAAGCATCTTCAGCCGTCAGACACGACTGGAACTTCAAAAGGGACAGGTTTCTATGGTCAGATGAAACTAAAAAAAGAGCTTCTTGGCAACAAACAGGGATAAAAAGTACCCCATGTCCGCGGTTAATTATGCCGCTGCATTGTTAATGTTGTGGGCCCATTTCTTTCCTGGAGGTCCTGGACATCTTGTTTAGATACATGGTATTATGGATTCTAGCAAATACTAACAGATAAAAAATCTAAACCTGATGGCCTCTGCAAGATATCTTATAATAGTTGGATCGTCCATCAGGACAACGATCCAAAACCAACATCAAAATCAACACAAAAATGGGTAACTGAGCACAAAATGAAGCTTCTGCCATGACTGTCCCAGTCCCCTAAACTGAACCCTATAGAAAATGAGTGGGGTGAACAGAAGAGAAAAAAACACCAACATGAACTTGTGAATCTGAAGGATCTGGAGAGATTCTGTATGGAGGAATGGTCTCTGATCTCTTGTCAGTTGTTCTCCAAACTCATCATAGGAGAAAACTCAGAGTTTTGTTATCTTGACAAAGGCCAGGAGTTTGCACAAATTATTTAATAAAAGGGTGTCAATAATTATGGCCAATGTGTTATTCTTTTACTTCAATGAAAGTTTAGATTTTGAGAATGTTTTTTTTTTTTGAGAATGTTTGAATGAAAGATCAAAATACAGTATTTTATCTTATTTCAGTTAACAGAAATGTTTTTAATAGTCCTTGTTTCAGTTCAATTTAGTTTTAGTTCATGATGGCTTTAGTTTAACCCTGACTCAAACAAACAGGAATATTAAGAAAGCACCAGAGCCAAATTGTTCACAATTTTCAGAGAAATCAACCTACAAACACCTTGTCTCTAAAAATAGTTGCATATCTATTTTTTTTTATTATCAGAAACTGATTAACAACCATATCGGTGACAGTCTTGGGATCTTGCTTCATCACCACAGACAGTTGCCCATCAATCCTGTCCTACAACAGTGGTCCTGACAGTTGGCCCTCATGCCACTTAATTAAAGCATGGTTGATTGGTGTTAATTACAACATGGCTTAGACACTCACCGACCCTCGGATGATCTTTTTGCACTGCAGAACCATCGCAGCCATTTCTTGGGACGGAGACAAGTGACTAACGGCGTGCCTTTCGAGTACCGCTAAACCTTCCCAACAGGCACAGGGTTCAGGGAACTCAAGCACCACTCTGTCACACTTTGGCGTTAAGATTAACTGGGAAGAATAGTCCTGCCTAAGGGAAAAGCTGATGCCTGAGGGAATCCCGATTCCTGACATATCTTCAGCTATTATAATGAGTGAGCATATGGTTAGGGAAGGAACAGCACGGTGACGCTATGCAATTATTATGCACAAAATGTTCTTAACTGGAATAAACACCATGTTTCTGAAGCAATATTGTTCCTGCTTGGTTTGAATGTCACAGGCATATGTGTCTGTCATGTTTCTAGTCTGGACATTGAAAACCTGTGAATCAGTCTTCCTGTTCTATTGAAAAGAAGCTAGTCTTATGTGTTTGCTTGTATAAATGAATCAATTCAGCAGGGAGACCCATAGCATCTTTATTCATGCGCAGGAGAAGAGAAGCAGAAAGTGCATCTCTGTTGTGCTATAGGACGCTTACGCAATTGAGGCGGCAGAAGCAAGAAAAATGCAGACGCTCCGTCTCTCAGAAGCACTCCAACCAGACGGCTCATCGACCGGATAGAACCGGTTCTGAAAATGTGTGTTACACAAGCCTGTTGTCATGCGCCTGTGAGGATGCAGCAAGCAAAATGGGTTAAACTGGTTTGATGGCTGGGGGACCATCAAACTTGACTGATGGAGCTGATTTTCCTTTCTCGTGTGAAAGAGACTAATTTTATTTCATTGACTGATAGAGAGCGGAGAGATGAGTGAATGCTGATGGGAAGAGGAGTGTGGAGAAGAGGAGATACATCTTTGAAATGATTTATTGTCAGCGCATTACGTGACAGCTTCATGCTCAAGTGTAAAACAGTCTGGACACTGTCAGTGAAACCTTGTGATCTTAAAAATTGTATTTAGATAATAATCAGGGTTCAACCATAAGGTTAAGGCCAGTTGATGTCACTTTCCATTTCACTGATCATTTAATCTCTTCTGCTCACCAATATTGTATTTATTTTAACAAAAAAACAGTAAAAACAGTAATATTGTGAAACATTATTAAAATTCTATTATCTATTTTATTATATTATAAATGCAATTTATCCCTGTGATGGTAAAGCTAAATTTTCTGTGTCAATACTCCAGTCTTCAGTGTCACATGATCCTTAAGAAATCAGTCTAATATGACGATTTTCTGCTCAAAAACAGTTGTGCTGCTTACTATTTTTGTAGAATTGGTGATAAAATTTTTTTCAGTATTATTTGATGGATAGAATGGTCAAAATAACAGAATTTATTTGAAATAGAAATATATTGTAACATTATAAATGTCTTTATTCTCACTTTTGACCAATTTAATGCATTCCTGTTGAATAAAATGATCAATTTATTTGAACTAAATCTTACTGACCTTAAACTTTTGAAAGGTAGTGTACAGAGTAGAGTATTTTGTGCAAATTTATAAAATTGGTTTTCTAACATAGATTTGTCGAAATTGCAAGAATGGCTTTCGAAAGGCTGAAGATCATAAACATGTTTCATGACATAGTGCATTGTTTTCCAGCTAAAGAGTGTTTATGAATTGATATCATTATGGCCAAGTCAAGTCACCTATGTTTATATAGCGCTTTATACATTACAGATTGTTTCAAAACAGCTTTACAGTGATAACAGGAAAATGATGCATTTTGGCTGTTGTTCAGCTGAAGTCAGTTCAGTCAATGTTGATTCAGTTCTGTTGT
Organism: Gila orcuttii; assembly: GCA_026230005.1. Classification (NCBI taxonomy): domain Eukaryota; kingdom Metazoa; phylum Chordata; class Actinopteri; order Cypriniformes; family Leuciscidae; genus Gila; species Gila orcuttii. The sequence goes on from JAPDVR010000003.1 coordinate 30,439,471, forward strand.
AAAGATCATAAATTATTTAATTAGTTCATTTCATCTATAAAACAGTTCTGCAAAAAAATTATGTCATCGTCAAGCTCAGTTCAGTTTTCATACAGTACAGTCAGATCAATAATACTGTTGAATATTAAGAGTCCCCAACTAAGCAAGCCAGAGGCAACAGTGGCAAGAAACCAAAACTCCATCAGGAGACAGAACGGAGAAAAAACCTTTGGAGAACCCAGGCTCGGTCGGGGGCCAGTTCTCCTCTGGCCAAGGAACCAACCGTGTATAATGATTCAGGCTGCATCACAAGTCAAAATTCATTCAATACTTTATATACATTGTAGCTGCATTTCTAATAAAATTCTAAATTTGCACACAAAACAAAAACAATCGCAAATTAAATATTATGTTGTAACTTGTTTTAAATAAAGCAATTTTTTTTCTAATTTAAATGTTTAATTAAAGAAAAAAAGACAAATTTGTGAAAATATTGGTAGGGGAATTATACATTTGAACAACTGGCTAATTGATCCCTAGAAATAGTAGTAATAATAATAATAATCAAACATTAGGTTTCTAAATGCGTTAACCTGCTCATTTTCAGCATCAAAATCAAACCAGCACTCTTTGCTCACATCACATGACATCTGATTCTCTCTCAGCTAATCAATATTCATCAGGGGTCTCCGCATGGGCGCTGTGCTGGGGATCATTTCAAAGCAAACAATAGCCGCCTGTGCTGGATTACACAACTCCGAGCCACCAGCAATTCCTCTGCTCCTCATCCTCTCAGCTCAGAGTGGGAACTAAAGCCAGAGCTCCACGAGAGCAATGAGCAACCGCACCAAACACGGAGCCATTTTTAAAATGCAAATTATTCCTTATGTTACGTAACACCATTTTTGGGAGCAGCTCCCCTCGGAAAAGGAGCCAGATAACATCAGTAGAAGTGAGCAACCAGACATGAAAGAGTCGACAGAATACATCCTCAATACAAATATGTGAAGCTCATTTTTAAACTTCAGAAATGTGATGAACTGATTTTTAACTGATCATAGTGACCATAAAGATTGCAGAGAGATTATTTGAGTTTGCACTTTGGGAAATAATCATCATAATCCTGATCACCAGCAAATGAACTTTGATTGTTGGCTAGTGATAACATTGAGCTGACTAAAGACACTGAGCTGTCAGTGAAGAATATGAGCACGGTTCATTGCGCACAATAGCTATTCATCGCTAACCCTGTTAAAGCCTATTGGTAAACTTCATTACACCAATTCCCCTCTGCATGATTTAAACAGCCAGTTAGGTCATGCACAAGTCATTCTTTGCTACACTCACTCATACTAATGTGGTGAACAAATATTCACAGGATTTTCCTCTATTTCATTAAAAAGATAAGAATCTAGACTCTAATGCTGAATATGAAAGCTCAATGAAAAGATGACTAATAAAAATATTCAGTCAAAATCTGAGAGGTTATGTAGTTGAAATAGACATTAAGAGTCTTTAATCAGTCTCTGTAGCAATGGGACATGAAAAAGGGGACATTCAGTGGGATTGAGGAGGTAAAACATCTGACAAATACTGCAAGACAGTTGCCAAGGGAACCAAGGAGGAAAACAATTGTACAACTGGCTGTCTTTCTTGTCTGGACGACAGAACAACCTCTGTAGGGAAAAACGGTGGTGCTATTAAGAGGATAAATCTTGGTTAAGAAGCAATAGGCCAGATGTTATGCATCAATACCTCGAGAAAAATAATTGTATGGCTTATTCATTTAAAACAAAGCATGACATAGGCTGCGTTCACACTGCAGGGGCTTAATGCTCAATTCCGATTTTTTGAAAAAATTCGATTTTTTTTGCAAGGCCGTTCACATTTCCAATTAAATGCGACCGTTTGTGATTTCCTGTGTGAACGAGAACGTGAATGTGAAATGACCCAGAAGTGACCCGCATGCGCAGAAGAGTACTCAACGGTTAACAACGTCCAAATATTAATTAAATCAGAAACCTCACTTCCCTTCCATTGACTGGTCTCAGCATCGTCCGCCAGTTGTTGTTTATCTTTTCATTCCCGCCTACTTTAACGTAGAATTATGACGTGCGGGTCAGATACATATGACCTGGCCGTTCAGATTGAAGTCGCATTTCAAAAGATCGGATACATATCGGATTTGGACCACATACCCAAGTGGCCTGGGTCGCATTTGAAAAGATCGGATCTGTGTTGTTCAGACTGTCATGAAAAGATCAGATACAGGTTGCATAGGGGCCAAAAAATCGGAATTGGGTCGTTTCAGCCTGCAGTGTGAACGTAGGAGAGAGTGTTGCAGGGCTATTCACAACAAATGCATCCTGAAAATTGGACAGAGACATGTGAAGCGCTCAGTAAGATGCTGAATAACAAGTCCCACATACTGTACATGAACAGACAAATTAATCTGTCATCCATAAAAGGGCTTCAAAAACGTTCAGCATTCCTGAAAACCTGCTCCACAGTCAAATGATTAAGCAGTTCTATCCAGTCAAGTTTCGAGCTATAAATCTACAGTGTAAAAATCTGTGATATTTTACAGAAAAAGGCTACATAAAAACCTGTATAGCAATAGTATAGCTATATATTATAGTATTGTTTAACATTGCATTATGCTGTTTTACTCTAAATTAATCGTTTTTTGTAAGTAAAAAACATGAATTACCTTAATTTATGGTAAAAACTAGGGTTTTTCCTGGCTCAAAATGAGGCGGAGGTGGTAAAATTGTAACACTAGGGGGGTCCGGGGGCATGCCCCCCCGGGAGAAAATTTTGTACATTTTAAAGATAAATTCATTAATCTGGTGCACTTTGAGTCACTCAAATCTGTTGTTAAAAATAAATAATAATCCAACCACCCATATTCTTTGATTTAGATATCTGCATCTGATCATCACATTACAATTATTCAATTAAGCATGATAATATGGTAACATATCACACAATTAACATTTATTTAAATTAAAAGTTCTTCTTTTGGCAAAATTACATTTTCTTTATAGCCTAAACAGAGGCTTTACTCCCTTTAAACTTATTGTCAATGTTTCATTTTTGAAAACACTCTTATCGGAACAATTTTTTGTACCTTTATAAAGGGCATTTTCCCCCTAATTTTATTTAATGTATGCTCTAAATTTCATTTAAAATTCTTACATTTTATCAATACATTCAATTAAAATAATAAGACACTAGGCTGTTACCAATCAAATTAAATAATTTACATTGAAAAATTATAACTGTATTAAATGAGATTATTTTGAATATTTTTTGAATATACAAGGAATGTTGAAAAGAATGATACTTTGAAACTAAACCGCCAGTAGGAGGCGGCAGGCGGCCGTCTTAATGAGCGAGTCATTGAGTCATTAATGTAAACGATTCGTTCAAACGGCTGATTGATTCAGAATGAGGCGGTTTAATAATGGGCAATTGAATCTTTGACTCAAGCGATTAGTTCAAAAGCGCTGAATGATTCAGTAATGAATCATGGATGAGTGTTGCTGTGAGACGCGATATGGTTCTGTTGTTTGGAACTATTTTCGCTGCTAAAACAGAACAAAAACAGTCTAAAAATGTAAATAACTTAATTTTAACTATTTGTTTATTGAACTGTTATGAAATTAATATCTCGGTTTCAATCGTGATGGCATTCAGGAAAACAGCACTCTGGTCGTGTGTAGCCTATATATTGTTTCTTAACTATAATTAATGTTATAAATAACTGCGCGAGACTCAACAGCGCAACTTTGTTACCGTCCGTACTCCGTACATTAGGTACCATGATAGGAGTTCCGTGTCTTTATTACACTCATTTAGCTGTCATCCACCCTCGATTGAATGGAATGTTTTTATTACTCGGCCCGCTCGACCCGCGGATTATGATCCGTGCAGCACTATCGGCAAACTACACGGTTAGAGAATGGACACAAGCGGGAATCGCGACAGAACTGTCACGGTGGAAAAGGTGTATATGAGCACGTGACTGTCTGTCCGAATTTTGTCGAGAGGCGGAGGCGGCACGAAATTTGACGGAGGCGGCCGCCTCATAATTGTCTATGCAGGAAAAACCCTGAAAACAGTAAAAGTACATTCCCAGAAGTCCATGAATTACACATCACATTTGATTATATTAGGCTATATATAAATAATTTTGTTTCTTATTTTTTACATTATTTTTTTCATGTACATTAGGTGTTTAGTGTACCATTTTTGATGCTAAAAAGGCGATTTTGGTATTTCAAGTAGACTGGTAAATTAACATTAATGAAACATATGGCTAGGCGTTATTAAATATACAGGCACCAATATGCCATCCCGTAATACCAGAAATATTGTCAGAATTCTTGCAACCACAGTTAACAGTTTTGCTGTTGTTGTTTTTTGTGAAAATTAAACTGATTTTTTACAGTGTAGGATAAATCGTCCTTTGTATTCAGTGTGCAAATCAAGGACATTATTGCAGGAGAGATTATGATACTGGATACTGAAATGACAGCATAAATCATGAACAGCTGAATATGTAAACAACATTTCACAAGGATCTTTTGGAAACGCAGCTAGTGTATGCAATGTCAATATATTTGATTATGAACAAAATGGGGTTTCTTGTAACACAATATGCAAAGCTTTAAATAAACTTACTGTATATTACAAACAAAATTAGCCTTTTGACTTTTAAAGAAACAGATGTCTCTGATAAGTTTTAATAGAGTTTATGCTAAACAAAATTGTTCTATGGATCCCATATTAATGTATTATGTTCAACTACAGGTCATCAATACAATTTTCTTTTTTTTTTTAATCAGTATTTTTTCCTGTTTTCCATTAAAATATTTAGACATCCTTAAAACAGATGCAAAACGAGATGCATAAGAAAATATATCTTGAATTAATTTTATTTTTTAACCCAATTTATGTTTTTCTGGTTGAAAGCAAGTAACAGAATAACTTATTCTATGCAATTTTGTTTCTCGAGAAAATTTTAATACTGCAAAACAGGGCAACCATGCCGTTATGGACACACTCATTATGACTAAGGATAAAAAACACTAAACAATTAAAACAAAGTTGATATGAGGTACAATACATGAGTGCATTTGGATGACAGGTGGCTAATGTTGTTTTTGTCAGAATCAGTCTCAGAGCAGAGGTAACAAACATGAAAACTTACTGCATACAAAGCAGCTGATGGAACGGAGAAGCAACAGTATCCGGTTCCGACTGGATCTGACCTGTCATACGGTTCTGCGAGCGAGAGAGACGTATGGAGAGAATCGAGTCAATGCAGCAGTCCACCAGTCTACTGTCTCACAAGGCTGCGATGTTTCATAAGGAACACGGCTGTTACAAAACAAGACAGCTATTGCATCAACGCACAGCGAGGCGTTCCTGCAGCGATACCTCTAATGCACGATAAACTTATGATTATGAATTACAAAAACAAACCGCGTGCTTATGCTGTGCGTCGAAAGCGCTGCAGCGTCTCTATTTCGCTACTGCTGTAATGATACTTAATGACATTTAAAGACTCACCTTTATGTTTATTCGCTGTACGGGAGATGAAATCTAGCAGGTTCTTGGTGGAAGGGCAAAAAAGTAAGACAAGAGTGCAGGAGTGAGGAACACAAGCAGACTTTAAAACATCATTAGAAGTCTGGCCTTTTTCCCGAGAGGAGGGTTTTGCTGGGGGATCCGCAAGACTTCAGCCAATAGAGAGAGAGAGAGAGCTGCAGCTCCCGGAAATGTCAGCTCCCTTACACTGAGCACAGCTGTGTAGTCAGCTATGGTAGTCAGCTATTCATATTTCCCATAATGTAGCTCCAGTCTGGTAGGTTTTGATTAATTTCCGTGATTCGAATCTTTTGAATCACGGACGCAGTTCAACAAAATATTCGTTCACTCATTCATTCAGTGTTCTGTATCTGTATGCCAGTTGGTGGCGTTATGAGAGTTATTGAATCATTCGTTCAACCAACAAAAGAACCATTCGTTCACGACTGACAAATGAGTCTTTCGTTTAAAAATCCCATAAATTATTGCAAAGTAGTTTTAAAACACTTTACAAATAGCCTACATTAAAAATACATAAAAGCATAGCTACAAGTTTTAAAGCAGCGGAAGAAAATTGATACCTTAAAACTCTAATTCAGATAGCACACCTACATCACGGAGACGTCTATTTGATGTGCGTGTTTACATCTGGAAGACGTAGGCCTATTTTTTAGAGTGTTTGCTCATCTGCAATACGTCTATAGGACGTTTCCTGTCAGATGTCAAATAGACGTTTAGAAAATGTCTTTAATGATTTAGAATGTATGTTAAACTGACATCTTAAAGATGTCTATCAGATGTTAGTAAACAGCAGATGCTTTCCAGATGAAGTGATCTTTAACAGACATCTTGCAGACATATGTGTGCTAGGGGTTCTCAAACTTTTCCATTCCAGGAGGACCAGTAATCTCAAGACCCACCAATATAATCTTAATCAAACGTTTGATATAACAGAAATCGAGTATTTAATAAAAGCATAATTTTTTAAAAATTATTTTATATTAGGCTACAACTGTAAAAAAAAATCAATACTAAAATGTAAATTTTTATTTCTTAATTTACAGATGTAAAAGAGTAGGCTACAATATGTCCAAAAACGTCCATAGAAACAAACAAGCTTGCTCCCGTCCGGATATGAACTCAACTGTATCAGCGCGCTTCAAAACACGCGCATATTTCTACAATTAAATCGCGGCCTTTGCGATCCGAAAATCGCTCTCTAGCAATATCGCGTTTTCTATTTAATGTTGGTATATCGTGGGTGTCATCAGTGAGTAAGCCTAACTAGTTATGTAACGGCGTTGCGTCATTTAATTACAAAATAGGCTAAATGAGTTACTGAGAAAAAATTGTTATAGTTACAGTTAAGCAGGCCTACTTATGAAAATGTTAACGATTACAAAGGGGTTACATTTGATTATTTCTGTAAAAAGATATGTTGAATAATATAAATTTGTTGCTTTGCCTGTTTTTAATGTGTACAATGCCTCCTAGTAAAGTAGTAAAGTGATAGTAAAGTGATGCTTCTGATGTATTTCCACATTGCCGCTGAAAGAATTAGGCGAGTGATAAAAAATGTGTTCCAGTGCTGGAAATGTATTTTTTGGTGAATATATTTTCTGTAAATTCAGATTTTGTGGTGGCTGTGCTTTAAATAATCTTAATTGACCCTTCGCTAAGCCACGCCCGAAAACTGCCACTGGCCAATCGTGTCTTAGCAACCGTAACTAGGCGCGGGAGGTCTGGCAAGCTTTCGAGCGAGGGAAACATGCCGAAGCGTTGTGCGTGTGGATTGTGCAAATCTGATACCCGGTATCCTAAAAATTTAGACGGGGGAGTGGATTTTTTTTCCTTCCCGAAAATCTAAAAGCCAAGGGGAGAAATGATGGGCGTGGATCAAGCAGTGTGGGAGACCCCATTCACAACTAAATGTCGACAGGATTAACAAAAACACCTAATCCTTGGAAGTTGGAAATAATTACGGTTCTTTGTTCATAATGCACATGTTTTAACGTAAAATAAGACGTTTAAAGACAAGACGGAGGCTCACTGACATACTTTAAAATATATTTCAGCATTTTGTTAATCGACGGCCTACTAAGTTACCCCTGACGGAGTAACTTTAACCCAATCCGATCGCGGCTCTCTCGGTGTTAGTGTTATTCCACAAGATTTATGGATAAACTTTTTGATTTATAATTATTAGATTAGTTTCACATTTCACTTACCCTGCTGTGCACGAACATAGCTGTTCCTCAATTTGTGTTTCCCATTTGAATGGTCAGCGTATGAGGCGGCGGCTGCTGCGACTATATAGGCTTTAGCTTCAATTTTTATGAAATTATTCTCTAATCGGTTGCATATTATGTCGTGGATATATCCCTCGAATGCACACTGCAGTCCCTTTTGTCTTGCTCTCTCAGATATTTCACATGTTCGCCAAAAATTACTAATTATCTCATTGGGAATGTCTGACACCGGTGCATACACACTGTAATAGACGTGCTAGACGCGAAAGCTTGACAGGCGTAGCAACAATAACTAAGGAGGGCGGGGCTTAGCGAAGGGTCAATTCAAGTGATTAATTATTTTGAAAGTCGGACAGTAGTGCTGCTGAGTATCGTAACACTACTGCGATCCAGTTTGAAAACCCCTGCTTTAGTCTAATGAATCAATAGATAGACACAGACAGACAGACAAACAAACAAACAGACAGACAGACAGACAGACAGATAATTTGAAGACATTTAATTAATGTACTGTAAGAAAAACTGAAAAATCATCTCTACTTCTTTCCTTCATTTAGTAATAAACGATTCGTTTAGACCCGGATGGGGGCGTTTTCGTTCAGTAGGTACAACCAATTAAATGCGTTTTAACAGCCCACACTCTAGTGGTATTGGTTCGTCCTATAGTCAGTCTCAGGAGTCAGCGAAAAGGGTGCATCAAAATGAACGATTTCAATCGGGAAAATACACATTTCGCATATTGTATCCAATGCCAATGCTACATTCAGAGTGCACACATCATTACAAAAACTACATGTAGCCTAGAGCTTAGATTCTCTACCCGAGCCCGAGCCCAGCCCGACCCGACCCGACCCGTGGGCCGGGCCGATATTTCCCGCCACTATGCTCGGGTCGGGTCGGGCCCTTGATCAAGCACGTCAAGTGTCAATGGTCTCCTCAACTCGCACGCACGCACACTGTATTGTGTAGCTTAAGTGCAACATGGAGCTTGAAGAAGTAAAGAAAAAAAAGAAAACAGGAGAATTAACTTTGAGCAAGTATGAAGGAAAGTCGGAGGTATGGAAATATTTTAAATTAGTCGTGGGCAGTGACAACATATGTGTTGGCTTTGTTGAGTGCAAGTGCTGCGCGCTGCTCGCCTATGACAGCAAAAAAATGGGGACTTCGACGATGAGCAGACACATGAAGCAGGCTTGCCATGACAGAAAGGATGATAGTCAGCCTTCAATGTCCTCTTTTGTTACTTCTCCAAGCATACCGCTGAGGGCCAGGTTTTCTTTCTTTTTTTTTTTTTTTTACGTTTCTTCATTCGGATCAATTTGCGATCCATTCGATTCTGAATAAATAAACAACGCAATTTACATGCTTCGTCCTTGTTACATTATTCATAAAGATAATAATTAATAAATGCACGCAATAAAGGCAACATGCCTTTCAACTTAAGTGTGCAAAATTCAGAATTAAATGAATGTGTCGCAATTTGTACAAATAGAGAGTCTGTGTAGGCCTATAGTACGTGTTGTAGCCTTTAAATAAGCGCATTTAGTTGCATATTAAAACATTATAATGTTATTTTTTTCCATCTATGTTGATAATGAAAGTGAACAGAGTAGATAGGAGGATGCGCAATATCGGGAGACATGGAGTGGTTCAGGCATGATTTTGACCACTTAATTATTTTTTATTTTGTAGAAAGCCTTATTTTAAAGTGAATTTCGTTTTGTATAAATTGTATCTTAATTTTAATACATTTTTCATAAACCAATTGCCTGTATTTAATAAGAAGCAAATATAGCAGACAATATAGGCTAATCATGACATGAAGGCGCCGGCGAGCCGCGGTCACCATAGCCTGTGAACTGGAGGCTAGAGCCATCTCATCATAAATTAAATCAATTCTCGGCACGCCGGTCACCGAATTTACAAATGCACATCTTGCTTGTTGCACGCGTCGCACACATATGTCGAAATAACATTATTAATTAATCTTTAAGAATAGGCCTATTTGATTAAATGCTGAATGTTGTGCTTGTTCAATTTAATAAAATTAAAACTTTCATTGTGATAATTAAAATAATTGAATATTAAATATTAAGTAGCCAATTTTTGTACATTTCTTAATAGTATTTATATAATATATATACTGTAAAATTGCGCAGCTTCCCCCTGTCAATGGTCTAGCACCCATTCAGCACCTGCGTTAAAAAAAACCATCTGGCGTCGTCCCTGGTTATAAGGGCCCACGTATTAAAAATGGTCGGTTTTAAATCGGGCTCGGGCTCATAATTACAGTTAATGTGTCGGGCCGGGCCGGGCTCGGACACAACATGCACGGGCTCGGGTCGGGTCGGGCTTGATTTTTTGGGCCCGATCTAAGCTCTAATGTAGCCTAGCCTACATGTATTTATAAAAATATGTAGGCTACTTAATTGGTTTGGGCGAATATGTAGATTAAGATCAAGGAAACTTTAAAGGTAGCAATACATTTCAAGTTATTGTATTCAGGGTCTCTCTAACTTTCAACTGTGCATTGAAACACCATAAACAAACAGCAATACCAGGTTGATTTACCAAGTGGGCATATGATGTCAAATTACCATCAATATGACATCAAACATTATGTCAAAATGACGTCACGAAATAGGTCAAAAATGAAAGTCATATTGACGTCAAAGTGTCGATGTCAATTTGATGTCAAGATTTTGACCTCTGCTAATGTGATTAATTGAGTGATGATTGGCCAATATTGAAGACACCTGATGTTAACAAGCAGAATCACTGAAGGAGAAAATCACAATTTTAAGTCACTATTTTGGTGATCAATGTTTGCTTTAGTTGGGCTCTTGACCCTAAAGTTTTTAACTTTAGACTTTGTTTGGTTGCTGAAACTGAGTGGTGAACAGCCAGATGAACAAAGAGTAAAGGTGATCTGATGGTGTTGGGTATGTTTTGACATAATCATCATTTGACATGAATCACAGAACTCATTTAGAGCCTAATCTCTGATTTAGATTTATACAGGTAATTAAAGCATCACGGTATTCGATAGCATATGATCCTGCATTTTTTATTTAATCCAAAGGATTTCCTAAAAGTTGCTCTGATAAAACAAATATGTATTTTAGGCACACACAGACATCTAGAATCAGTGTATGAATCTCAACAATGGTGACAAACAAAATATTTAATTAGGAAAAGGAAATTACTAAAACAAATCAGATCATAATTTATTCATACCGCAATGCATGATGGGAGCCATTAATGAGTTTTGATTGGTGTCACCCAGAATGCACTGCAACTTATTATTGTCACCATTGTTGAGATTCACAGGCTGATTATTGATGTCAGTGTGTCTAAATAAAATATATTTTTTAAGTCTCCTGATCAGAGCAGCTTTTAAGAAATATTTTGGATTATATTGAAAATGCTAAAAATTGTTTGCTATAGAATCATAGTGTTGCTGTAACTAACAAGGTAAAGACACTCTAAATGACTTGGGTGATTTAGGTCAAGTGATGATTATGTCAAGACATAACCAACACCACCTGATCACCTTTTCTCAATGTTCATCTGACAGTGACATTTACATCAGCTAAACAAAATTGAAATATTAATAGTTTAAGGGTCAAGAGCCCAACTAAAGCAAACACTGATCACCAAAATGGTGGCTTAAAAATTTTATTTTCTCCTTTGGTGATTCTGCTTGTTAACATCAGGGTCTTCAATAATGGTAATCAAAATAGCATTAAAATGCCAACAAAGCATGACATCAAAATGACATCAGCAGAGATCAAAATCTTGACATCAAATTGACATCGACACTTTGAGTCAATATGACTTTCATTTTTGACCTATTTCGTGACGTCATATTGATGTTAAATAGATGCATTATGTCCGTTGTGTTAAGGTGCCCTCCGGGTATTATTCAAATGGTTCCATGAACAATTAGCCAAAGCAAGAAAAACTGATACGACCTGATTGACATGAATACGTAATCATCTGATTTACGAGTCCTTTCCTTGCTCATGTACCCTCTAGTGTTCAAAGAAGTAACAACAATAATACTCTGGCACTTTACTTATGTGTTGCTGTATATTTGCATGAAACAACTTTAAACATGCGTGTATGTGGGTTAAAGTGGGCCGGAACGGTCCCTCAGACAAATCAATCAATAAATAGATTAATTATCGATGATAGGCTATTGTTACAAAAAAAATGGCACGTGCATCGTCAAATTGCAGCCAGCCTGGTGCTCCATCTGAAGTGGTCCTTCCGCGTCAAATCAAAAGGTAATATCACCCCCTGGTCCCGCCTTCACAAACAGGCTTCCCGACGTTATATTCTCAGTCACAGTCGGTGGCGGCTGGTGAAAAATATCTGAGGTGGGGCTGTGTCATATTCTGTCGGTTTCAATAGTCTGGTAACATGGGAATCTTTTAGTGTGGCTTCGAGGTTGTGGAATGCTCTTCCTCAAGACATCCGTCCAACATCCACCCTTCTCTCCTTCGAAAACATATTTGATCTGATTCTGTATATTACTCTTCAGCTCACAGTCTGTAAATTAAACATTGTTATTGATATGCTATTTGTTTGAATCCCTCTTTGTTTGTATCTTTAACCTAACTTTGTAAGTGACCTGTATATTATGCCTACTTTCTGCCCTTGGTAGGGCCTATGTATGTGTATTGTGCTTTGATGTTGATTGTTCTATTCTTTAACCCAGTCCCAGTGGTTGTCAATCTTTTTAGAGATGTACCCCGTGAGGCTTTTAACATCTTACTTCGTACCCCCACTCTTCAGTCACACCTTTTAAGGGACAATATTTGCCCCCTTAAATCGATTTAAATAATAAAATAAAAAAATTCAATAGAGAAATGCGCAATGATGGTAAAAACAAAGTGATGCTTTTAAATGTTAAATTAAAACTGCCAATAGGTGGTGAGTCATCGAGTCATTCATTCAGTAACGAGGCAAGTGGATGTATTTATGAATTAATAATTGAATGATTGACTCTAATGATTCGTTCAAAGCCGCAGATTTGTTCACAAACACTGCTGTGTGCTGCAGTTCTGCTGTGGCTTTCGTTGGAGCTATTATTTTGTTGTAAAAAATACTGACAACGTGTAGCCTAAATGAACATCACTTAATATTTCGTTTGTTTAACTGTTGTATAAAATCAATGTCACATTTGCAATCGTGTGGACCTTCATATAATGTGATCAACATTAAACACAGGAACTCACACAGGCAATGTGTCTGTATCGAAGAGAGTTTGAATCTTATATCGATCTCTAGTGATGCACGATATATCGGCCGCCGATATAATAACGGCCGATATGGTCAATTTTTTACACATCGGTATCGTTCCGATGTCAAAATAGGGCCGATGTGAACAGGCCGATAATCATTCCTGTGTATTTGACGTGTGTATAGGCTTAGATGTGTGTGTGGGGGCGGGGATGTTGTTTTTGCACGAGCGCATACATTACACACATGCTGAAGCAGGTGCTGGAGGCGTAAGTAATGGCACTCTGCCTTGTTCTGACCGACCATCAAAGTATTCTGGCGCTGGAGTTACGGGGTTATGATGTAGCGATTAAATCACCTCAGACACACATGTAAGTTACATGTTTCACAGTGATTGCTTTTGTTAGATTACTGAATAATGGCATACTCTCGGGGGAAAATGATGATGAAAAAGATCAAGGTAAGAATGACACACGACACGGGTGCATAAAAAAGATGATCTTTAAAATCCAGTAATAGCTAGCGGTAGCCTTTAGCTAGCGATGCTACTTCACAAACTAGACACTAGGGCTGCACGATTTGGGGAAAATGTCATATTGCGATTATTGAGGTGAATATTGCGATTGTGATATGCGATAGCGATATAATAAACAAATGGTTTCATGAGTCAATTTGCTTGGTTCTAAAGCAAAATGCACACACAGATTAGTGATGATTCTGAAATGTGTATTTCTCAACTCAAACTAGCAACAACAACTAAATGATTGATAACACCTATAATGATCAATAAGACAAATCCCCCCCCCCCCCCCCCCATTTTAAACATTAATTATAGCCATCCAACATTACAGTGATTCCATCATTACAATTAAATGATGATTTTTTATTAGGCTTCAAAAAATATAACAGCTTTTAATTTAAGTGAACTTCAAACAATCCTCACATAAACAATAAATGTCATATTTACCTGTGCCCTTCCTGTCCAACATGTAGCACATATACAGAAATTGAATAAAGTTACCAAACAGTATGCGCTGCATAAATTATAAATTATATATAGACTAATTCTTATTAAAGCTAAACAGGTTCTTTAGTCAAGAGCAGTGAGTAATTTTCTCTGTTCCCTTTGTTCTTTGATTAACTTTACTGACAGAGCATTATTGGCTACTGGCTCTTTAAGAGCAGCCGTTGCTGACAGAGACGAGGATCTCACACACGCGCCTCATTCTCTCACAACTCTTCACGTTCATCATAAGACTGCTCTATGGCGTCAAATGGTGGACAAAACAGCGCAAGCGCATAAACACAGCGCGCAAGTGAATTGCAACAGTGTGAGAAAAAATGTAAACATGCAGAACTCTAAAATCCCAAACTGGAGCACAAAAAATGTGATTGTGCGCACAAATTAACAAGTCGCAAGCAGAAATAACAGCCGCGAGTCCTGACAGGTTCTACACGCGCAAGTTCTTTTCTACACGCGCGCGCAGATTTGAACACACGCTCGAGTTCTTTTCTACACGCGCGCAGCTGAAATCTTTACGCACACGAGTCAGTTTTAACACTTTAAGGGGCGGGGCTCAGACCTGAAAATCTTTTGATTGGTTGCTATGCCGTGATTGATGTCCTCCTGTTGCGATTGACTGTTGTTGGCTCTCTCCGAACGAAGACACTCAAAACAGAAAGCGGGATGACAGACCTTAAGAAGGTACGTTTTCTTTCAAAGTTATACACACGTGTTTATATGTTAAATTTATCATTTAGGTAGAATTAACACAAAATTGTTCATTTACAAAGGCCTGATGTTTTTTTATGTGTTTTTTGTTTATGTTTTCGATACAAGGATGTCTTTTGACCTGATTCTTCTAAAATGGCCGATCCAAGTTTGCATGTAAGTGATTTAAATATTTAGGAGATTTTTACATAATTGACATGTGTAACTTATATAGATAAGGTAACACAGCCAACTCTTGATGTTATAAACTAAAAATAGCTAGACACATTTTTTCTCTGTGTAAATAATTAATAAATGTGTTAAAGATATTAACATTTTCCATTATGTCAGTTGTTTTCTCACAACATGTTACTTATTAGCGATCTAAGAGTCACATGACCTCAGCATTTGCAGGCTATGTTTGCAGGAACCGAATTTTCAGTAATTTTATCAGAAATGTGGCCCACTCACAGCTCCTTCCCTTAGCCTTTTGTGTGTGTGTGTGTGTGAGTTTGTTTGGTATTCCCTCCCTGGATATATAACACTTTTATGGTTAAAGTAAATTAGGGTGACCACCCGTCCCGCTTTGCGTTGTACCGCACAGCATTTTCACCCCTTGTCCCGCACGTCGCATATTGAGAAAATGTCCCGCATTTTCCTCAGTCTGTTGGTTTTTAATGATCATATTAAGAAAACGCGTATGCGTTCTTTTGCCTTTTTAAGAAAGCATTTTATTTATTCTTTTTGCTGCGTAGTTTTTCACCTATATTTAACAGCGCTTTGTCAGAAGTACAAATACAACAGCCGTTTTTAAAATCCTATCCAATGGTTGAAAGCAAAGGAGTAAACACGGTCACTAGTAGGTTGTGACGACTGTCAATCAAAATGTGGAGCGGTGATTCGTTCCATGTGTTCCCTGTCAGAAAACAAATGGATAATTCGGTAAATTAAATTTTAAATATAACAGAATTTATCAACTTGTTGCCTGCTGTGGTTGTTTTAATTCACATCCTTTCTAAAAAATATTAACGTTTTTGGTTTAATATATTCTTAATAAATAAGACTGTCAATTATCTAAATTTATGTTGATTTATATTTTATTTGTTCATTATTTATTTTGTTGGATTTTAGTTGGACTTGGTCAGAACTGTTTCAAAAATAGTGATCTGCATGATGCCTGCTGCCTTTGGGCTCAGTGATGTTGAATTTAAATGACATACAAAATAAAGACGTGTTATTTTACATTGTGATGTAATGGTGTTTTCTGGAAGGGACTAAAGAACAAATAATTTTTATCAGCTGTGAGGCAGAATACAAATGTTTTTATTAAGTTAGATAAACGTTATATAGCAGTTTCAGGTTATGTTTTAGTGTTGGTAACATGTCCCACATTGTCCCACACAAACTTATAATCGTCCCACATTTGGTTTGTTTGATGGTGGTCACCCTAAAGTAAATGTGTCATTCATTTTATTAGTGGAATGTAGACTAACAGTATTATTTTAAAAGATTGCTTACTGATACTTATTTGTCTTTGTGTTCTTAGGAAATTCTGAGATTTCAAATTCTTTCAAGACTGCTGTCCAAATTGGAAATAGCTCTCATAAGATCACCAGTTGATCTTGATTTTCTGGAATTTACATGTCGCCAAGAAATGTACTTATTTCAGACCCTGTCAAGACATGTTGATGTGCCATCACAAGTCATCCAGGCCCTGCAGGAGCTCTTTTCCCTTGTCAGACAGCAAATCGAATATACAGCCCCACAGACAGAAGTAACTACTCTCGCTAGCAGGACAGGGCGTCCGAAATATAACATTGAAATAGAGACTTTGTCTGAACTTTGCAAACTAAACTTCTCTGTACACTACATTGCAAAACTTCTGGGAGTTTCATGTCGCACTGTCAGTAGACGAATCAAAGAGTTTGGTCTTTCCACAAAAAAATACAGTAATCTCAGTGATCAAGACCTCAATAGATTGGTTGCCCAGATTAAAAATGAAATGCCCTCTGCTGGATTCCGAATGGTCAAAGGCAGGCTTCAGTCCATGGGGATTCACATTCAGTGGAGAAGAGTAGCTGCTTCGATGCATGAAGTGGATTCGATAGGAGTCCTGTCCAGAATGTATGGATTGGGATGTGTGGTACGCCGCACATATTCTGTGAGAGGGCCCCTGTCTCTCTGGCATGTGGATACTAATCACAAGTTAATAAGGTTGAGCCATTGTCATATACTTTTATTAGTATTTCTTATTTATTAACATAAGATGTTAAGATATTTTGGTTATGAAACATTAATAGTTAAAGGCCTGGTTTCACAGGTAAGGCTTAGATTAAGTCAGGTAAGTAAGGCATAAGCCTTAGTTCGATTATGGCATTTAAGTATAGGCCCAGCTTTTATAAACATTACTGGTGTGCATCTTGAGACAAAACAATGGCACTAACATATTTAAAGAGATATCAGTGCAGTTAAAACAGCTCAAACATGTACTTTAGTCTGTGGTTTAAGTCCTGTCTGTGAAACGGGGCAAAAATGTAATATAAACCCATGTTTACTTGCATAGTATTAGTAGAAATCCTGATAAAAAATGCTCATTTTGTTTCAACTCCCTGCTTAATAGGTATAACATTGTCATTTTTGGAGCAGTGGATGGATACTCCCGAAAGGTAAGGACTCCTGTTGTTTTTCTTCCATCATTGCAGTGCTAATTCTTATATGATGGATGGTTGTATCACCAAGTTCATGTGTTACAGATAATGTGCCTGAATGCTGCAACAGATAACCGTGCATCGACAGCCCTTTGCTTCTTCAAAGAGGCAACTGAACGATATGGTGTACCCTCAAGGTCAGTTTTTGAAAGAAAAACCACTTCATCATCCAGCATTTCTTCACATCAAAGTTGCATGAGCTATTCAGACACATTTTCAATTTTTAATAATAATAATAAGAAGAATAATTTAAGAGTCAAAATTCATCATTCAGTTTGTTCTCCAATACATAACATGGTCAGGAGAGTTTGTGTTTAAGTCTCCTCAAACAAACCATGGCAGCAGATTATATTCTGTTATACTATATGCAATTACTGGTTGGGTAAAACACATTTATTTATTCTTAAAGGAGCTTGCAAACTAAGCAAGCATACTCGATAAAGACTTAACGAGATTCACCAAAAATGAAAATTGTCTTAAATTTATTTATCCTCATGTTGTTTTAAACTTTTATACTTTTTTTTTTTTTAGAACATGAAAGAAGATATTTTGAAGAATGTTGATAACCAGACAGTTTTGTTTCCATCGATTTTCATTGTATTTTTTATACAATGGATAACGATGGCAACCGAAACTGTCTGGTTATCAACATTTTTCAAAATATCTTCCTTCATGTTCTGAATTTTTTTTATTTATAAAGGTTTAAAACAACATGAGGATGAGTGGATGATAATATTGATGATATATGATTGAATGATAAATCCAAAAGAACTCTCATCTACATAATGTCACATGGTTCAGTTAAGTAGCTGCTACATTGCATCCGTCTTATGTTTTAACCTCTAATTTAATCTATTATCCCACTTAAGGCTCTCACTCTATTTGTTCTTCTCTACTTTTCTGATATAGAGGTAGATTGTATTTTTCTCTTTGCCCTCATTCAATGTTCCTAATTCTCCAACTAATATTTAATAATTTCATTCATTCCAGAGTCAGAGCAGACCAGGGGGTTGGAGAATGTGGAAATAGCAAAGTTCATGTTTTCAGTCCGTGGAACTGACCGTGGGAGCTTTATGTCAGGAAAAAGTGTTCATAACCAGAGGTGCACCATATCATTTTAAAATATAAATGTAATGATGAATAGAAAAAAAAAAAAAATTCTATGACTTCTCTTTTAGTCATTTTAGCACTGTCCTCACATTCATAGGATTGAACGTCTATGGCGTGATGTAAGGGTCTGTGTCACCTCTAAGTACTGTGATACACTACAAAGCCTGGAAAGAGATCACCAACTTGATTTGTCCTCTGCCACGGACCTTTTCTGTGTCCACTTCATATTTCTACCTAACCTAAAGGCAGACTTAGAGATTTTTGCTGCTGGCTGGAACCACCATCCACTACGCACAGAGGGAAATTTGAGCCCAGAGCAGAAGTGGCACATTGGGTTGATGCAGACACAAATTGATCAGCCAGAGAATCTTGAGGTTGTTCTCTGACATAAATCTTTTTCATTTATAAATTAAGTGCAATGCCATGTTTCCTAATTTATTTTTTCTCTTACTCTATTTTGCGGCAAAATAGAATATTCAAGAGCCAGATTGGGAAGTAGCAGCAGACCATGACGGAGAAAATGTGGATGGTGCAGTATTGGTCCCAGAGTTTGAGTGTCCTTTGAATGAGGAGGAACTGGCAGAACTTAACTCTCTTATACACCAGACTGATCCCAACACTCCACTTACAGACCTTTATGTAATCTGCCGTGAGTATGTGGCTGGCAGATGTAACCTCTAGTCATTTTAGTGGAATCCTTGATTTGACTAAGTTTGATAGAGCAGTATTTCAACATAATATGCTGAACTGGTGCTAATCTCGTATTGTACATTAAATGACACAAAATGAAATGTCTATCAATAACTTTTCAAAATTGTACTTGCAAATTGTTTATTTCATAAATGCCATCATAACAATTCAGTAAGCTAAATTAAAACTTAAATGCTGTCATAACAATCTTAAAACCTGTTACAGCTTTTACTACTATGTATCTAAATTATCGACAACAACAACCATTTAATATAAAAAGGTAATGAAATATGTGACCTCATATTCTTGTTGTTTGTACTTAGTGGCGACCAAACTCTTGGCTATTATTTATTGCTTCTGAAAGGATATTTTGAAACTCCTGATATGTGCCAAGGTGTTTTGTCGGGAATGTAATGCAGACAGCACAAGCATTTACGA
This sequence comes from Gila orcuttii, assembly GCA_026230005.1. Lineage (NCBI taxonomy): Eukaryota > Metazoa > Chordata > Actinopteri > Cypriniformes > Leuciscidae > Gila > Gila orcuttii. The sequence continues at coordinate 30,459,198 of JAPDVR010000003.1, forward strand.
CAGGGTAGCATGTGCTATGATGGCCATAACGGACGTCACAATCATGGTCAAACTCAATTTCGGATTTTGAAGGCTTCTCTTTGTGCAGCAATCAGTGGGATGTGTGCTTGTCCCGTTAGCCACTGGAAGAAGCTGCTTACGGTGGTGGAATTTTGACTGATGTTTCCAACGCCCTCCTCTTTCTCTGCAGTGGCAAGTTCTTCTAAAAAAAAAAAAAAAAAAAAACTTTCAGTAATAGAAATGAGAAATGACTTAATTTGTTAAGAAATGTTACTCAACTCACCATCATCCTCCAACTTTTGTATAAAGTCCTGTAAGAAGTTAATAATGCGGCACTCTCTGTGGCGCCGGAGAGATCCTTCCTCGCTGAATATGGGAGCCAGGGCAAGCTCTAGGAATTCGGCATCAACCTAAAGAGTTGAGGAGAGAAACTTGTATTTTATCAAAAAGTGATACATCAAAAAGCTATTTTATACAATGGCGGAACATTTTAGGGCTGGGTAAAAAAAATTGATTTCTCGATATTAATCGATTCTCATTTTTACGAAACTATATCGATTCTTAAATCCCAAGAATCGATTAGTCATCCTGTTTTTCAGTTGATGAATGACTGGAACATTGTAGCGCGCATCTCATCCAACAAATCGCAATATCGGTTTTCATGAGCTGTATGCCAAAATCATCAGTATTAAAACAATAAAAGACCTGAAATATTTCAGTTGGTGTGCAATGAATCTAAAATATATGAAAGTTTAATTTTTATCATTACATTATGGAAAATAATGAACTTTATCACAATATGCTAATTTTTTGAGAAGGACCTGTATACCTTCGTTCTGTGCGATACGTGGAACGGTCCGTTTTATTAGCGTTTTTTCCCTTTCGTACTGATTGATCTTAAATGCTTCTTTACAATTTTTGTTTACACATATTGTTTAATGTTTTCAACTGAAAGAAAACCTTAAGATGCAACTTAAGCTTGTTGCGTATATTTAATTTCCCTATTAGTCAACGATGTTGTTTAACAACCGTGCGTACGGGACATATGCGCTATCACGCAGCAGTCAGTCATGAAGCGCGGTAACAGATGACGTCATATCTAGCAGGATTCCATAAACTACACAGAACCCCACTATTCGCCAACGCAATGTTTAAATTCAGGCAAACTTTATGGACAAATATACATAACGAAAAGATGATACAAAATTTAATACCTTGGAAAATGGCATTTAAGACTTTTTAATACTTTTTAAGGGCCTTAATTTTCTATAAATTGATTCATCAACTTTTAATACTTTTTAAGACCCCGCGGACACCCTGATTTAGGCACTGTGGCTTTAGATCGCTCTGGCGCAGCTCTGAGCTCAGCTTAAGAGAAGCAGCAGCACATGATCTTCTCTTACGCCTTTAATACCAGTTACAGCGCGAAATAAACATGAATGAGCATCTGAAAGTGTCTTAAAAAATAGAGTATAACTTATCGAAGTCCATATCATGTCACATGGAATCGCTCAATCAGTTTTTCAACCGTGGAAAGACGTTAGTAAACAATGTCATGTAACGTCACATAAACTTGTTAGTCAGCTAGAAAAAATAATTCTAGAGAGGAGCATTTTGTTAAATATATGCACCATATTACATATTTCATTATAATTTTTAATGTTCATCAATATTTAATGCATGTTTGAATAAATCTGGAAAGTTTATGACAGCCACCATTTAAATTTGTATATAATTTCATATAACTTTATTATTATTATAAAAATAAATAAGTGTATTTTAAGTGTTTGTACATAAATCTTAATTTTTACCTTCAACATTATAGTAGGCTAATGAAGCCTATAGGCTACAACTGAAGTTTACGATAATAGTTAACAGATTTGTTTTCCTTGAGAAAATTTGCAATGTATTGTACCTGATATCCAAAATAATCAATATTGAATCGAATCGAATTGCAAGCTTGTGAGTCGAAATCAAATCGAATTGTGAAATTTATGTCAATACCCAGCCCTAGTACATTTCAAAACCTTTTTCAAGTGTCCTGGTACAAAGAACTGCAGGCAGGTTTCGCTGTGTTGTGCCAGCAAGTCCTGGAAACCATACAACTTCAGCCCATCACAGACCTGCTGCAACATTGGAATTATCCTCACTGCTGAGTGTAGAACGATAGCACTATATAGAAAAGGACAAAACATTTTTACAGAAATGAAGAATTGAAAATTAACCACTACATGCATTAAAGTTCATTTACATACTCAATTATGTCCTTCTTCCGCTCTGGGCCAATGGCCCCAGTATACCCGCTTGTTAAAATTCTGTCAGACAGGTCTATCATAGCATCGGTGTCTGAGGCATCAACCTGAAAAGAGACAAATGTCCTAGAGTTACTATTGCTGTGAGGACTAAAGCCAAATGTTTAGGGACACCCCCTTTCAATTAACATGTTTGTCTATTCTATTAATTACAGAGAACACATCTTAATGCAGACCGCCAGCCAGAGTCCATCACCCTACATCAGTGTCTTAACTCACTAATGCTCACATCTAAATATAAGTATATCCAAGCAGCTACAAAAAAGCAAGTAAAAAATATAGCCAGAAAAGATGTTATAGCAGCAACAAGTACTAGATTCATTATTCTGACCGAAACATATATGAATGTTGGTGTTCAGATGTGTATCTTAATGCATTTGATCTAGTTTTTAAAAACCTTTTCAATAAGCTCTATGAGCTCTGGATCGGTGACATTGTCTTTGGATATTTCATCCTTGTCTATTGCTCCTGTGCAGATGTAGTCATAGCACCATTTTTTCAAAAAATTTGGTGGGGGGCCCCCTTGTGCTACACTGACTGCGAAGATCTCTCCACAAGTCCTGCAGTAACAAAGAATTTAATATGTTGAGCATATTGAGGCAACATACTGTAAGTAATGTATTGATGTGTGTTTTACTAAAAAATGCATTTTAAAAGCAAATCAGATGTAGAATTACATATTTTTAACTCTCATTTTACCTCTAAATATTTAGCATTTGTATAGAAATTGAAAATGCATGACATTGAGACATTGTAGCAGTATTTCATTTCACAGTACACTGATCCTCACTTTTGCACAATAAATCTATTTACTTACTGCTACCTACTTGAAGTGATCTTTCTGATAGTCAGTAATGGAGTATTTGGGGGATTTTCCACTGTCTCCTCCCTCAAAGAGCTGAGCCTCAATTCCTTTCACCATTTCTGTTCAAATGGAAAGTCAGCAAATAGAATTACAAAATTGAGTAGTTTGTTACATTGAGGCAAACTAGCACATACCAGTTAGAAATTCTTTCCGGAGAGCTCCATTGTCAATCCCATACTCTCCTAGGAAATTAATGCAAAGAGTATTCTTTGGAGAAGATTTTTTTTGACGCTTCCACTGGACCATGCCCCTCTCGAACAGTTCCCCTCTCGTTACACTGATATTAAATGCTGATGTGCTGTCCACCCTTTCAGCAAGCTGTGTGATTATGTCAGACAAGCTACAAGACCAAACAGAAAAGGCAAAAATTTACCAAATGCAATAAAGAAAATCTCACAGGTCAGTCAGATGCCAACGGATATCTTGCATTTTACCTTCTACACGGTTTCTCCTCCCTTGTCTTTTCGCTGCCTAGTTTTTCCTGCCAGTCAAGCTCTTTTTCAAATTCTCCCAAAAGGCTGCAGAGACAACACAAATGCTCTGATAGCAGTTGTTCCAAATACACTCACCTAAAGGATTATTAGGAACATCTGTTCAATTTCTCATTAATGCAATTATATAATCAACCAATCACATGGCAGTTGCTTCAATGCATTTAGGGGTGTGGTCCTGGTCAAGACAATCTCCTGAACTCCAAACTGAATGTCAGAATGGGAAAGAAAGGTGATTTAAGCAATTTTGAACGTGGCATGGTTGTTGGTGCCAGACGGGCCGGTCTGAGTATTTCACAATCTGCTCAGTTACAGGGATTTTCACGCACAACCATTTCTAGGGTTTACAAAGAATGGTGTGAAAAGGGAAAAACATCCAGCATGCGGCAGTCCTGTGGGCGAAAATGCCTTGTTGATGCTAGAGGTCAGAGGAGAATGGGCCGACTGATTCAAGCAGATAGAGTAGCAACTTTGACTGAAATAACCACTCGTTACAACCAAGGTATGCAGCAAAGCATTTGTGAAGCCACAACACGCACAACCTTGAGGCGGATGGGGTACAACAGCAAAAGACCCCACCGGGTACCACTCATCTCCACTACAAATAGGAAAAAGAGGCTACAATTTGCACAAGCTCACCAAAATTGGACAGTTGAAGACTGGAAAAATGTTGCCTGGTCTGATGAGTCTCGATTTCTGTTGAGACATTCAGATGGTAGAGTCAGAATTTGGCGTAAACAGAATGAGAACATGGATCCATCATGCCTTGTTACCACTGTGCAGGCTGGTGGTGCTGGTGTAATGGTGTGGGGGATGTTTTCTTGGCACACTTTAGGCCTCTTGGTGCCAATCGGGCATCGTTTAAATGCCACGGCCTACCTGAGCATTGTTTCTGACCATGTCCATCCCTTTATGACCACCATGTACCCATCCTCTGATGGCTACTTCCAGCAGGATAATGCACCATGTCACAAAGCTTGAATCATTTCAAATTGGTTTCTTGAACATGACAATGAGTTCACTGTACTAAAATGGCCCCCACAGTCACCAGATCTCAACCCAATAGAGCATCTTTGGGATGTGGTGGAACGGGAGCTCTGTGCCCTGGATGTGCATCCCACAAATTTCCATCAACTGCAAGATGCTATCCTATAAATATGGGCCAACATTTGTAAAGAATGCTTTCAGCACCTCGTTGAATCAACGTAGAATTAAGGCAGTTCTGAAGGCGAAAGGGGGTCAAACAGTATTAGTATGGTGTTCCTAATAATCCTTTAGGTGAGTGTAGATTTAGATTTAGATTAAAATTGGTCACAAACCTTTCACCACAACTGCTTGCATGTAATTCCACATAGTCTTTTGGGTACCAATCCAAGCAAACTGGACAAGCAACCTATGAGAGGATACAGACAATTGCAATAAAGAAACATTTACACACACACACCCCTAAAATTCTTACATAAGAATGACGCTTGCAACGCCAAGGTAATGGGTTCGATTTCAAGGGAAAGCAAGGACTGATAAGAATGTAAATGTGTACCTTGAAATGCAATGTAAGTCGCTTTGGATAAAAGCGTCTGCCAAATGCATAAATGTAAATGTAAATCAATACTAAGTCGATCTCCTTGAAGTTACTTTGGTGTAACATTAAAGAGTAACTAAAATGTTCCCAAAATATGGTTAAATAGTGCCAATCTTTTCTTACCTTGACACTCACCACAGACGTGGAGGCTGATGGAGGCTCATTTGAGGATGCCTTTATTTTGGATGGGGTTATTACAAAAGCAGTTACTTGTGAAAACAAAAATGTTCCCAAAATATGGTTAAATAGTGCAAATCTTTTCTTACCTTGACACTCACCACAGACGTGGAGGCTGATGGAGGCTCATTTGAGGATGCCTTTATTTTGGATGGGGTTATTACAAAAGCAGTTACTTGTGAAAACAAAAATGTTCCCAAAATATGGTTAAATAGTGCAAATCTTTTCTTACCTTGACACTCACCACAGACGTGGAGGCTGATGGAGGCTCATTTGAGGATGCCTTTATTTTGAAAGAGATCATAAAAGAATGGGAAGACAAAGGAACCTTTTGAATTAAACACCACCTTCCAATTCTAACATTTGTCAAATACACACCAGTGTTAATTTTGGCTGGCATTTTTGTTTTAGTCTTAGTCTTCATCTTCAGATGAAAATGTTTAATGGTCTTAGTCACATTTTAGTCATTTTGTTTTGCATAGTTTTAGTCTAGTTTTAGTTGACGAAAAGTCATTGCATTTTTTGTCAACTTTTAGTCATTACTTTTAGTCAAACTGCAGTTACCGACATTCATTTTGGTAGCTATTTTATATGTAGACTTTAGACAAAAAATGTCATTATAATTTTTCACTTTAGGCCAATTCAATTAAGCTTATGAGAAATTTGAATCAAGGTAACAGGCTGTTTTGACATTGCACTCTTTAGCAGTAGCACTTGTGCAATTCTACATATCCCTTTTCCTTAGTTCAGTGGTTCTCCAATTTTTTAGAGTGCCGTAACCCCTCTTCCACTTAGGCTGCAGTCACACCTTTTCCATTAAGGGACAATATTTGCCCCCTTTAATCGATTTTTTCCAGTTCATTGTTAATAAATAATGCTTTAAATAAAACAATGTTCAATAAATATGCAATGATGGTAAAAACGAAGTGATACTTTTAAATATTAAATTAAAATCGCCAGTAGGTGGTGGTAAGTCACTGTCTTTATGAGTGAGTCATCGAGTCATTCATTCATTCATTCAGTAACGAAGCAAGTGAACGGGTCATTGAATCTCACGATTCGTTCAAAGCCACAGATTCGTTCTCGAATCACCGCTGTGTACTGCAGTTCTGCTGTGGCTTTCGTTGCAAAATAGCAATAATATACAATAATATGATCAACATTAAAAACACTGCTGGATATCAGCCTGCATTTTGATCGCAGATTTAGTCGCACAAACAGCGCAAGCGGCTCGTGACAGAATAAAGACCAACTGAATGACACTTTCATTTTAGAAAATCTCAAATGAAGATCACTGAACTCCAGCTTACAACTTCTTCAACGCAGTGTAGAGAGAGCGCGCGCGCATGGTTGCCAGATACTATTGACAAGACCAGGTAGAAAACGTGTTCTTTTAACAGAAAAGCTCTGACTGGGGATTTAAATTTTTTAAATCTGGCTACTGTAAGCATGAACGCTCGTAAACACAGTCTGTAATGTGTTGTCGTCTCCTTTATTCGACAAAAACAAGTGGTTTTGGTCAAGTTTGTATTTTTTTAAACACACTTTAGTCTCGTCTTTTTTTCTCAACAATATTGCATGTGTTGATATAGTCAGTTATCGTTTAATGACGTGGGTGTCGTCTCTCATCGTCTTGTCTTAGTCAGGGAAAAAAAGGTCGTCAACGAAAATGTTTCGTCATAGTTTTCGTTAACGAAATTAACACTGATACACACAATGTTAATTTATTTGCAAGAAAAATGGCATTTGTAAAGGTTGAAAAACACAGCTTTAAGAGGCACATTATAGAGCTTACATTCTGGTTGTCAAAATCATCTGTATCAATGATAGACTCCAAACTGGACTCATCATCAGAGATGATCTGTAAAATAAAGTATAATAAATACTGCAGAGAAAATTTGAATAATGAAACAGGAAGTATGTTTTTAGTATATCTTACCTTACATTCAGAGGGACTATTTAGCCCACATGTGTCAATGTGAAGAGCTAGCAGCTGTACAGGTACATATACCTGACAGGTGATGCACTTGGCTTTAGGCATCCTCTCAAATTCTTTGGCTGACATTGGTAACGGGGAAGTGTCTAATCTATGTTGAATTGGCATTATATAAAGGCATGCCTTTCCTCCAGATGCCTTTATAATGTATAGACCATTGTAGCCCTCTGCATCAGGTGCCACCACTGTCATTGATCGTTGGCCGGATCCCCCTGTTTGGTTAAGATAAACATCTACATCACTTACAGAATACTGAAAACATAAACTCTTTAGTCTATAAGACCAAGTCAATGTTTTGCGAATGTAGTGAAGTCGTGTGACGTTCTGCCCTGCAAAAGCAAAAGACTGTAACTTCGTTTTTGGTCGAAAATGGGTTATTTATATTTTTGGCACATTCAAGACCTCCTTTTTCATGTGGATAAGTATCTTGAATCAATTCCGTTGTTTTTTTTCGAGAAAATAATGAGTTGTCTTAACAGTAGATTCCAAAGGATTATGCAGAGTTGACAGAAAAACGTTACACATTGCCATAATATCAAGATGGCGCCGCGCATGGCTGCCACGGTGTGTCGCTCTCCAGCTATTGTGTTGTTTTTGTTCGTTTGTTCTGCGTTTAGTCATTCTTTTCCTATCAGTTTCACCAGAGACGAACTACTGGACATTAGGAAACACACACCAGATAACTTTTCTACAGTTTTTGATTATTCGGACGTCTTGCTGGACATTCTCGTCGGTGGGGCAGCGTTGTTGTTCAAACGCGCGGTCAGACACAAACGCGGGAAGCGTGCAGGCGCGCTGGTTAAACTCCGCGAGCGCGGCCTGCGCACTGCACTCCCCAGTATTCATCTTGCGAACCTCCGATCCCTTCCTAACAAAATTGACGAACTTCTCCTCACACGCACTAACAAGGATTTTTTAAACTCTGCTGCTCTGTGCTTCACTGAAACCTGGCTGAGTGAAGCCATACCGGACAACGCAATACATCTGCCGGGCTTCCAGCTGTTCAGAGCGGATCGCATCGCGGAGCTAACGGGGAAAACGAGAGGTGGTGGATTGTGTTTCTACATTAACGAAAGTTGGTGTTCAGATGTAACAACACTGAAGAAGATGTGCTCTCCTAATTTAGAGGCACATTTCATAAACTGTAAACCTTTCTACTCACATCGGGAGTTTTCCTCTTTCATTCTCGTGAATGTTTACATCCCTCCAGACGCGTGCGTAAGCGCGGCGCTACAACAGCTTGCTGAACAAATATCTGAAACAGAACAAAGGTATCCTGACTCTCTTTTAATCATTCTTGGGGATTTTAACAAAGCAAATCTTTCCCGCGAACTACCAAAATACAGACAGCACGTTACATGTCCCACCAGAGACAGTAATATACTGGACCACTGTTACACCACAATAAAAAATGCGTATCACTCCGTTTCACGAGCAGCTTTGGGGCTCTCTGATCACTGTTTGGTTCATCTTATACCGACCTACAGGCAGAAACTGAAATCAGCTAAACCTGTAATAAGAACTGTAAAAAGATGGACTAATGAAGCAGAACAGGATCTACAGGCCTGCTTTGATTGCACTGATTGGACTGTTTTTGAAGCTGCTACCAACGATCTGGATGAGCTCACAGATACTGTAACATCATATATAAGTTTCTGTGAGGATACATGCATTCCTACCAGGACATTCTTATCATTTACTAATGATAAACCATGGTTTACTGGGAAACTCAAACACCTTCGTCATGCCAAAGAGGATGCCTACAGAAGTGGGGATAAAATCTTGTATAACCAGGCCAGAAACAGACTGACAAAGGAGATCAGAGTTGCTAAAAGAAGCTACTCTGAAAAACCAGTTTTCATCCAACGACCCATCATCCGTCTGGAATGGCCTAAGGAACATCACCAACTACAAGTCATCATCCCCCCGATCTGTGGACAATCAACACCTGGCTGACGATTTAAATTCATTTTATTGCAGGTTTGAAAAACCCTCATTCACACCACACACCGGCTCTGACCTGCACTTCACACATTCACCATCACCTCCTGCACTTCCTTTACTCCCCCCTCCTGCCATCCAACCTGAGCTTAAGGTTTGTGTGGAGGACGTGAGCCGAGTCTTCAAAAAACAGAAGACTAGGAAAGCCTCAGGCCCAGACGGCATCTCATCTGCTTGTTTAAAAGCCTGCGCTGACCAACTGGCCCCGGTCTTCACGCAGATCTTCAATAGATCATTGGAGCAGTGTGAAGTTCCCTGCTGCTTCAAACGCTCCACTATCATTCCTGTCCCCAAAAAAACCCAAATCACTGGACTTAATGACTACAGACCTGTCGCTCTCACGTCTGTGGTCATGAAGTCGTTTGAAAGATTGGCCCACCTGAAGGACATCACTGGACCCATGCTGGATCCCTTTCAGTTTGCTTACAGAGCAAACAGGTCTGTGGATGATGCAGTCAACATGGGACTGCATTATATCCTGCAACATCTCGACAGACCAGGGACTTATGCAAGGATCTTATTTGTGGACTTCAGTTCGGCCTTCAATACCATCATGCCTGGTCTTCTCACAGCCAAACTGACCCAGCTCTCCATACCATCCTCGATCTGTCAGTGGATCACCAGCTTCCTGACGGACCGGCAGCAGCTAGTGAGACTGGGGAAACACACATCCAGGACTCTCATCACCAGCACTGGCGCCCCCCAAGGGTGCGTTCTCTCCCCACTGCTCTTCTCCCTGTACACTAATGACTGCACTTCTAAAGACCCCTCTGTCAAGCTCCTGAAATTTGCAGACGACACCACTGTCATCGGTCTCATCCAAAACGGTGACGAGTCTGCTTACAGACTGGAGGTTGAACAGCTGGCTGTCTGGTGCAGTTACAACAACCTTGAGCTGAACACGCTCAAAACTGTGGAGATGATCGTGGACTTCAGGAGAAACAGCCCAGCACTCCCCCCACTCACCATCATGAACAGCACTGTGGAAGCAGTGGAGTCATTCAGGTTCCTGGGCACTATCATCTCTCAGGACCTGAAGTGGGACAATCACATTGACTCCATTGTGAAAAAAGCCCAGCAGAGACTGTACTTCCTTCGCCAGCTGAGGAAGTTCAACTTGCCACAGGAGCTGCTGATTCAGTTCTACTCAGCCGTTATTGAGTCTGTCTTATGCACTTCCATCACTGTCTGGTTTGGTTCAGCTACCAAATCAGACATCAGGAGACTACAACGGACAGTCCGGACTGCGGAGAGGATTATTGGTGCCCCCCTGCCATCCCTCCAGGACCTGTACTCTTCCAGAGTGAGGAAGAGAGCAGGTAAAATCATCACAGACTCCACTCACCCTGGACACCTCCTGTTTGAACTGTTACCGTCAAGACGGCGAATCAGATCACTGGCCACAAGAACATCTCGGCACAGGGACAGTTTCTTCCCACAGGCCATTTCCCTTCTGAACAGTTAACACACCTCACAAGGCATATGCCTTAAGTGCAATACTCCCACTGTTTAGTGCAATATCGTACAGGTTAACTTGTATGTAGATTTTTTATTTATAATATTCAAAACACTGTAAATATGTTCATAGTTCATAATCTGTAAATCTGAAAATGTCTATTCTGACTAAACCCAACTGTGATACTTTTATTCTCATATATTTATATTTTTATTCTTATAATTTGTAGTATTATGTTTCTTGTTGTATTTGTATTCGTATATGTCCACTGGAAGCCTCAGTACCAAAACAAATTCCTTGTGTGTGCAAGCACACTTGGCAATAAAGCTCTTTCTGATTCTGATATCAGATGAATACAACCAAGAACTAAAGCCCCGCCTCACTCAGTTCGGGTACTGGACCTGGTTGAAACACTCATGCATCTAGCTGGCAGAGAGCCAAAGCTTAGCCGGCCCCTTCAGCCCCGCCCTAAACGCGGTCGAGCCAACGCTGGACTAATATATCTATGGAGGTATTTTGGCATGTCAAATGTATTAATGCCATCAGAATACAACCAAAAGCACAGGATAGTAATAAGTACATGGCAATAAATAATTCTAAACCATACAAAATAAATGCCATGATCACTAGATTTTATACAGGTGTTACTATAATGATTTTGTTAATGGTAATCAGCAACCAAGTATTTATAATGTGGAAGTTACTGCCTTTTGCCTTAGCATGACTTCTCACTTTTTGCTGACAATACAAAGACAGAGTACAGAAACTTGTGGTCAAAGTAATGTGGTCAAAAGTCAAGTTTGAGCTCAAAATTTTTTTATGTATATAATTTCCATTACATCTATTTGCCAGATTTCCAGTGTCCAACCTATAATTAATTTGGCGGGACAACTAAAAATCTTTAAAGTCATTTTTCTCAGTTCCACACTCTAGCGATTTAAGGTCTTTTGCCTTTGTAGGGCAGCATTCTCCTCACGTCACTATCATTTGATCCGTGGCCAATGAGCTATCACTCTTTGGAGTATATAAACTCGTTGTTCATGCCTCTTTGAGTGCGTCATGGTCGAAAAGCCCGCACCTTTTCGTCGTTGCTATGGACTACGGAGTCTGACGTTGGGTTACTGAGAATCTGTGTGGGTGTGGGGTGCTGCTTACTCCTAGTAGTAATCCGGGGTGGCGTAGTCACTGTAATTGAGCCACTTGCTACACATAAACAAATTAAGTTGCGATTATCCATTTCTTACCAGCTGCTTTGTACAGCATCCAAGCCCCATCTAATGCTGCCAACTTGGGGAACACTTCACAGAAAAGTGCTGAAATCTGTAAAAAAATTAATAACACAAGAGTTCAATGTAGCAATGCATACATTTGAACGTGTAGCAGAAGAGTAGACAAGCTTAAACCATAAACTGGCCTGTCAATCATCTTGTCACAGTTAGCATCCTCCACATTTCATTTCACTTTATTTAAACCTTTCTACTTAATCGCTGGTTGCACACATCCACCATGTTTGCAGTTTTAACACGCATGTAGTTCTGAACCGAATCCTCCTCCAAACCGCAATGGGTTGTGGGAAATATTAGCCATTAGGGTGTGCAATGGATCCACACTTTGTAAATCTACCAGAAATAAAAGACTATCCGGAGACTTTTGGCATACTCTTTTCAACGTACTATGCATTCGCACACATTTATTCTTTTTTCACATACTATTTAGGACGCAGTATACACATTGAGAATCAGGAATGATCACAAGGGCTAGAGATGAAAACCCCCATTTTAAAAAGATAATTCACCCAAAAATGACAATTCTCTTACCATTTACTCACCCTCATGTCTTTCCAGATGTATAAACTTTCTTTCTTCAGATGAACAGAAAGATTTTTAGAAAAATAATCCATCTGTGAGTTCATATAATGCAAGTGGATGGGTCCCTCAAAGTTGATGCTTCAAAAACCATGCAAAACTAACATGACGGTAATTCATACTAGGGCTGTGCAATGAATTGAACTTCGATTTCAATTTTGGCTCCCAACGATCACCAACATAGTACAATCAAGTAAAAACGATTATTTTGCCATGTTCTGTTTTGAAAGAACACTCTAATTTTGTCTTGTGTTGTGAATGACGCGCGCACGCGCACATCCGCCCCTCCCGAAGCCATAAACTCTCTCAGCTTGAATGTTTAAACTGATAAGACTTAACGGAACACTCCGACTTTTTGGGACTTTAGCCTATTCACCTTATCCCCCAGAGTTAGATAAGTCCATACATACCTTTTTCATCTCCGTGCGTGCTATAAGTCTGTTTGACGCACCCACCGCTAGCCTAGCTTAGCACAAAGACTGGATGTAAATGGTTGCAGCTAGCATACTAATCCAAATAAGTGACAAAATAACGCAAACATTTTCCTATAAACATGTTGTGATTTTTATAGTCACAGAGCGTACAAAAAACAAAGTCACATGAGACATAGACATATTTTAATCGTATAAATACTGGGAACAATATTCTCTGAAGGCGAAGCACTGCTACTTGGGTGGAGTGATAACCGCAGCACCTGAGACGTACCGTTGTTTCTTCTGTCAAAAAACTCTGAACGAACTCTCTGCTCCTCACCACGGCGTGTCTATACAAATCACAACATGTTTATAGGAAAATGTTTGCGTTATTTTGTCACTTATTTGGATTAGTATGCTAGCTGCAACCATTTACATCCAGTCTTTGTGCTAAGCTAGGCTAGCGGTGGGTGCGTCAAACAGACTTATAGCACGCACGGAGATGAAAAAGGTATGTATGGACTTATCTAACTCTGGGGGATAAGGTGAATAGGCTAAATTCCCAAAAAGTCGGAGTGTTCCTTTAAAAAGAAGTGAAAATGATCAACTTTAGTTACGATGCAATGCTGGCCCGATTGTGCAAGTGACAATTCCATCATGTCCCAACTCCTAAACGCAAAAGTGTAGTTTCGACGCTTACCTTGTCCAACCCATTTTGAGAGACAGAGAGAGAAAAGACGCAGCACCGCTGAACACTCACGCGGTTTGTGAAATTGCGTCTTGGAGAAAGTTTTAAAATTATTGATTTGATTTTATAATCTGTGTGAATTCATTTAGGCTACTCGTCTACATGCTAAAGTGAATCAATGTTTGTGGGGCAATTTCCCGCATTATAAGTGGTAGACCTGCGGGAATTATTAAAATACTCATTGAAGTATTATCTGTTATATTATTTATTTTAATAGTTCAAAAAGTACAATCAATGTTCAAATTTCGATTTTTTAAGAATTGTTGAAAGGTGTCTTGTTAACACTTTACAATAAGGTTCATTAATTAGCATTAGTTACGTTAACTTCCTTTGTTAACATGAACTAATAATGAACAATACTTCTACAACATTTATTAATCTTAGTTAATATTAATTTCACCACTTACGAATACGTTATCAAAATGAAAGGTTGTATTTGTTAACATTAGTTAATGCACTGTGAACTAACATGAACAAACAATGAACAGCTGTATTTTTATTAACTAACATTAAAAAATATTAATAAATACTGTAAATTTCTCATTGTTAGTTTGTTAGTTAATATATTAACTAATGTTAACATTATTGTAAAGTGTTACCGTGTATTTTTAATAAATGCAACACGTTCCCAAATTCATGTGAAATAAGCGTGTTACATAATCGTGATTTCAATACTGATCAAAATAATCGTGATTTTGATTTTTTCAATAATCGAGCAGCCCTAATTCATACAACCCCAGTGGATGAATTAACGTCTTCTGAAGCAAAACGATAGGTGTGTGTAAGATAAATACTAATAAACTATTTTAAACTTGTTAAACTAAATACCATTGAAATCGGTGAAGTGCATGGCGTGAAACTCGTGAGACCAGAGTCACGTGACACAACAGCACAGAGGATGTGCTTCTTGCACATTTAAAATATTAATAGTTTAAAATATTTTTCTTACACCTATCAGTTGTGAAGCAAGAAAGTGGATGGGTTGGCCTACCTCTGAGTGGTCAGCTTCTTCAGGCACACTTATGGTTCTTCGGCCCAATCCTGCCTGAAGGAGGATAGCATCTTCATTTTCTTTTGGTGTTCGATCCCGGTTTTTATCCAGAAGGAAGAACTGCACTGGAGTTGACTTTCGACCTCTTTTTCTGGCCAGTTTTCCAGCCACTTTTGATTTAAAAAGCCCAGGAAATGCTCTGTGAAAAATGCACAAGACGTGAATTAAGAAGAGATCTTTTAGAGAAAAACTGAACTAACCCTTTAATTTCCTAACCTGGCCATATTCTGCTGCACCCGCTGTGCTTTCCCAGCCCCAAGAGTCCCAGGGCCTGACTGGCTTCCTCTCTGTGCCTGCATTTCATCTACATCATGAATTCATATGGAGGCTTTTGAGTAGTGAATGGCCACTAAGCTGTTTAACTATCTGACACCTAACGTAATAGCTGTTTACACTTACCATTTTGTGAAACACTAACGCTCCCTTCAACATTAACGTTAGATGGGCCTGCATTCAGGGTATCCCTTAACAGGTTCACTAAACGCCTTGCTGCATTCTGTATTTCAACCTATTTTAAGTTATTATCAAAGACAGATTTATAGATATAAACGCATAAAACATCTTACATCTACAAGAAAGAAAGTAAATATGAATTTAGATATAACCCATAACGTTAACTTACCTCTTTACTGTCTGCCATCATCGATTCCCAATCTTCCCGCTTTCTGTCTGTCCTCGCCCAACAACAGCCAATCACGAGAGATTTGAAGAGATGCAGCCAATCAATACAGGATTTGGCCAGCAGCCAATAGCATTTGTTAACAGGAAGGTCTGAGCCCCGCCCCTTAAAGTGTTAAAACTGACTCGTGTGCGTAAAGATTTCAGCTGCGCGCGTGTAGAAAAGAACTCGAGCGTGTGTTCAAATCTGCGCGCGCGTGTAGAAAAGAACTTGCGCGTGTAGAACCTGTCAGGACTCGCGGCTGTTATTTCTGCTTGCGACTTGTTAATTTGTGCGCACAATCACATTTTTTGTGCTCCAGTTTGGGATTTGAGAGTTCTGCATGTTTACATTTTTTCTCACACTGTTGCAATTCACTTGCGCGCTGTGTTTATGCGCTTGCGCTGTTTTGTCCACCATTTGACGCCATACTGCTCTTATGTTATAAAGATACTCGACAAACGCCATAATTGTGTGTGTTATTGTTCATTCAAGCGCGAAAGAGAACTGTATTCTGGTGCGCGGTCTGTGCATGCGCATGATACTGACGCGCGTCTTTCTGTCAGGACATTCACAGGCAGCGCGCTCTCTTTGACTTGTCTCGCATGAATGGTTTCGCATGAATAAGAGCGGGATCATGTAAGTAGCCAAAGGATGGCAAAAAAAGAACAGATGCTGTGTTAATTGTGTTAACAGCCCTAATTTGTTTATTTCATATAAAATCGCAGCATTTTGCGTCATATAATCGCATAGGCTTGACATCGCGATTACGATTGCGATATGATTAATCGTGCAGCACTACTAGACACAAACACGTTTCGAGCCATAATCATCTAGTAACAAGCGCTGCATTAGAGCAGGCTTGTAGGATATAAGGCTACATGTAGGCTACTAATGAAATAAAATGCTAGCTCTTGCCTGTCAATGTATGACAGTTGTAGTAATTTAAAGCCTACCTTTTGTTGAACCCTGGTTAAAATCCATGTCAAACAACCGACGAGAAAGCAAATCCATTACAATGAGGAACTACTAACTGTTAGATAACGTTACAGTTCTTTAGGGACACCTAATCTGTAGCCCTGCCTTAGCTCTGAAGCTCTGTGACTATTATGAACTGTCTGCGACGTCAAGATTGCAATGCTGGAATATGGTGTGTGTGCGTGGCGCGCGCGCGCGCGTGTGAGAGAGAGAGGCGCGGGCGCGATCGAACAGTGGAAACAAAAACATACTCCGTCATTTTGTTCATACAGGACATTCCAACTATGCTCACTACTTCAACTTCTTTTTTATACATGTGAAGCCATTTTTATCATAGTGAGTCTAATAGGGTTAATATCGATCTCCATTACAAAGGTACATTGTCTAGAACGGTAGTATAGTGCGATTTGCCAAGGCAGCAATCTGCACGAGGATGTCATGTCTTTACAGAATTTTACCTGATTGAAAAACATGCTCAGTTTAAATCTTATTTTATGGTGAGGTCGACTTAAATTAACGGCAAAATTCAGCATTTTGTTCCCGTATCACCTCACGTACGTAACGTTACGTACAACAGTTTGAGAACCACTGCCTTTACATATATTTGTAAAGCGACCTTGGGTGTTGGAAAGACATTATATAAATACAAATAATAATAATTATTATTATTAATAACCACCCAAACACATTTTAACACAAACTGCATGATACCAGTGCTTTGTGATAAATCAGTAATTATTTAATGCCATATTACAAGGCTGATGCATTCTTGCACAAAAACAAACAAATTGCACAAACTTTCCATTTGCATTTGAAATTTAACTCAAAATGTTTACTTTCTCAGACAGGTGCTGCTTCCCTCACTCCGGTAACTGTCCATGCTGGATCTGTCACTGTTGTTTTAAAAAGTAATCACCAAAACAAGGCATTAGCATGACCGCATCCAGCTAGCCAGGCCTTTCTAGTGTACAGCTCCGATATTGTTGCTGTCTCATAGAGATACGCGCGCAGTTTGGGGCGCTAATAGAATCTACACATATCTACAGTTTAAGTCATAAAATGAATAAATAAATATATTTGCATGATGCTCTTCAGTATCTTAAAATTTATATTTGCTGAAACACATTTTTGGCATAGGTAGTAATTATATTACCCCAATGACAATGAATTTGTGTTTGTTTTCAACATTTCATAAAATATGTCAAAATAATTAACATAAACTCTCCCAATGATCCTTTGAAAAACCAACCACAAACCAACCCTAAAAATTAAAGCTGGTCACAGTATAACATGCATAAGCACCAACATTCTTGTCTGAAATGGCATTCCTTTATAATTGTAGTTTTTAATGAACAAATTTAAGAGCAAATTATCAAACTAAAGACTTTGAATTTCACATTATAAGGAAAATAGGAATTACAAAGACAGATTCATTCTGCAAACATGGTGTTAAAAGGAAACTTAAAAACCTGTGGTGTTACATATTAAAGTCTTTCTGCTGTCACCTTCCAAAGTTCCTGCAGAGGAGCAGAGGATAAAATCCTTAATGAAATACATTTTGACACTGTCAATCAGAACACAATTTACTACAAGCATGAACAGCTTCCTCTAATGGCCCAAATGGTCAACCACCATTGTTTTTATTGTGCTTTATAGATAAAATGATTGATTGATACTACTGTATATGATACATATTTAAAAACAAACAAACAATTGAATTATTTCTAATTATAAATACAGACAAGTGCTTCTCACCAACTGGTCCACCCTTTCATACTGAAAGAACTGTGAAAAGGAGATCTTCACAGGTTCAACCGTGAAATTCATCTTTCCATCTGTCATCTGCTGTAACTGGTCTAGGCAGTGACGGAAGTGATCATAGGCTTCACAAGCCACGTCCATGTGTCGAAGAGTGAAGTTCAATCTGCGGAAATACAGAAACCATTCAAAATGGAACAAGAGGTCTAGGTTTTTCTTGGTTAGCATGGCCCTGTTAGCCACTGCTGATAAATGCCATAACTACACCAATCAGGAGCCCAAAATCATCTTTCTCCATTGGATGACTGTGTAAACTGACTAAATAATAAATATCAAATATTTCATTAAAATAGATGATTTTCCTAAAGTATACTATTTGTTCTATTTATTTGATTATGTACTAATTATTTTATTTAAATTTAATTTATTACTGCTGACAGTTACAATGATGAATGTGAATGGAAAAAAATGAGCTACAAGGATACGTGACTGTGATCCGAATGTCTTGGTAACAGGCCATTCTAACCTCTTTTCTATGGAGATGTAGGATGTGTTGGGGTGCCGCATGTTGCTGGAAAGTCGATATAGTATTCTGAACAGAGCGTCTGTAAGATCGTCATCATAGCACACTGAAGGGGAAGTTCAAAACATTCTTAACAAATAACAAATTACCATCAATCAGGCTTTTATCATGCTCACTGAGAGCGCCTTCAGTTATTCATTCATTATGTTAATACTCTCTGCAATTTGTAGTAAGGTAATGAATTCATTGTATAATTATGAAAAGCACTCCTTGCAAATGTACCATCTGCTGCGATCAAAACCGTGGTATTATCATGCAAGTCTGCTACTTCTGCGTCAGTCCAGCAGAACTCCAAATCAGCATCTGAGGAGAGTTGAAATATGAGGTGAAATGAGATGACAACCACATGTTGACTTTCAGAAGTCCTATTTCACAAGTCATCATCACTGGTATTATGAGTGTGAGAAAGCCCTGTGAATTATACTGTGTCAACCGCCCATAGACTATATTTCCCACTTAGAAATGGATTCTACAGAAGGTGAGGAGACTGCACAGCTCTAATAGATCATATAACTGGTCATGTTAAGACAGTTCTGGCTCTGATCCACACCAATTAGCATCTCACAACTGAGGTTGCTTGAATTCTTACCTGTGCAGAAATCATCTGCCATCCAGTCCAGCTGGCGCACCTTTATTTCGCTCTCTGATGGAAGTTTCGAAGAGAAATCAAGATGAAGGAAAGAAAAAGAGCTAATCAAATTTTCATATTTGTATGAAATACATTAAAAAAAATGACACTTGAACTATTTATGGAAGCCACCTATACAAGGAGTGATGGTTTGAATAAAATGGCAGACCAATTGGATTACATCAATGAGCTCATGTTTTACCTGACAGACTCTATCCTTTACAATTATGATGATGTTGACATTTACACTTAAGACAGTACATTATGTGAATAAATTAGCTTTTTGAGGCTCTTCAGCATGAAACCGATCTGTATTTGCCGTGTGTGTTGCACAGTGTTACTTGTGCTGTATTTCACTAAAGAACTAGCTTGTTTTGTTTACACAATTACAGAGGCACAAAACCAAGGAGCACATGGCACAGGCGCTCTGCCAGAGGAAGTACTCTTTCCTTATGACACATTACAGGGCTCCAGACTAACTTTTTGCCTTGGTTGCACTGGTGCGCCTGACTTTTTTATTTAGGTGCACCAGCACAAAATTTAGGTGCACCCAAATGTTTCCTCGGCTCGCGTCGCCTTTAACGCCACAATTTCAAGCTCAGCTTTTTATCATGCTCCATATACATTCATATGTATCATGTAAATGATTTTAAACAAGAATAAGGTGTAGGTAAATCCTTTTTTTTATTTGAAGCACAATTATACTGTATATATTTTTTTTTTTTTTTTTTTTAAGTGCTTCACTGAGCTGCCAAACTAACTATTTTGAGTCTCTAGCTCAGGCTCGGTAGGCTCTACCTCTTGAGTCGGATGCCATCTCCGACGAAGGACCAGGGTTTGGCATCTTACAGGGACTGGGGAGACTGGTGGCTGAAGTAGCTCCATGTCTGGGCTATTGTCGGAGCATTGACCGGGGAGTAGGGATGGGTATCCATAAGGTTTTAATGGTATTACTACTCTTACCGATACTGCTTATCGATCCGGTACTTTAACAGTATTCTTATAGGTTCTTTTTGTTTTATAAACAAAGATAAACAATTAAGCAAAGATGCACATTATATAGGCCTACACAGTGCTTTAATTTCAGGAAGGTCTAACATTAGCTACTGTTCAAGTATGGTCTAAAAAGAAATCTAATAAAGTAATCAAATGTAAAATAACACTGCATATTTCATCATAGATAGATAATGCTTATTAAAGCTGAAGTTATTAATTCAAGAGCTGTGAATACAAGCCGGTCATTTTGATATATTTTTGTGTACATTTGATAGTTTAGACACGCACATGAAACCCAAAGTATAATTTGCTTGTCTCGTTACGGTCTGTTTCGGAGCGCGCGTCGCCTTGGGAACAGCATCTCTTGTGCAGACTTTTGTGCTTTTAATAGCTCTTTTTATTATTAAACGCGTCCCGCAATTTAGCAACAGTAGCTGGACTGCATTTTACAACAATCACGAGCTGATTCTGTCGTTAAGTTTGAGTTTTAGGGAGAAATGACAGCGCACTGCTGCGAAGGGAAGGAAGCTGCCCAAGACCGAATGTGGCTGTAGTTTTTAATGGTTTTACCTCAATATTTTTTTTAATAATCTTTGGAAGCCGAAATCTAAAATAAAATCAGACTAATATCACAGACCTAAAGTGTAACCAGGCTACGTTTGAATGTTTAGTTCTGCCGTCGTCACTCATTAAGCATTGCTGTCGTGTTGTGCGCGCTGTGGCTCCGCGTGAGAGATCTCTCTCTCTCTTTCTCTCTTGGACTGCGAATAGCAAAAATGGTGTAATATTATTATACACAGAAAGGCTCGCAAGATAAATTCTTTTTTTAAATAACGTCTTTATAGTAATAATAAATAGTATGTGTATTTTCTTAATTTCTCCAGTAAGTTACCGACATCAGAACCGATCACGTCCGAGCTGATCGATACAGCGGTCTTTCAGAAGTTGAATACCGGGTTTCGGTACCCATCCCTACACTGGAGAGTGTTAGGGGAACATGACTACTTTTCTTAAAGAAAAAACTCTATGGGTCCATTTCTTTTCATTGTTCGTAGTCTGTTTTCTTGCGTTTCTTTTGCTGATGCTGATTGCCGTAACTGATTCTCTGGTGCTCAGGTCGCAATTTCAGTCACACAGCACGGAGCAGTGTAGGCCTACCACAGCCAATCAGAGGCAAAGACCCGCCCTACCTCTGTCTCTGATTGGTTTAGACCACGATATGATCCAACCATGAGTGTGAGTTCCGACAAAGGAGAACAAGCGCTTCGTTCGTGGAGAGGCAGCGGACGCGAGGACATTAGGTGTACCGGTTCGACCTTGGAAAAATTTTAGTCGCACCCTTACAAATTGGTCGCACTCTAGAGCCCTGCATTATCAACATGAAAAGCTGTCGTTAATGAGAGAACGCTGCTTGAAATCCTGATATGGTATTAATGTTTACCTTGGGGTTCGAAATGCTGCTTGTTCAAAGTCACATTTCTCTGACACATGTTCAGAAGGTCTTCACCAACATCTGCAAAACACAAAGAGACTTTCATTTAGTGAGCTAAAAACCTTCATCCATCATAACAAGCTATTTATCTTCTGAAGCCAATCACAAAGCTCAAATGTTTTGAAATGTACTGTGACAAATTCACAAATTGGTACAGTATCAAAGACTACTATGAAAGATATGCTAATGTGTTCACATACTGTTGGTGTAAAATTAAAGAGAGACAAAATAAAAAGGTTTAATAAAGTCCAATAATGTGTGGGCATGGCCAACCTGACAAACCATTTTCAAAAAGGGGAGAGTCCAAAACTTTATTCACCAAGACTTTAATTTGGGATTTTTGTGAATTTCCAAGTGTAGCCTACTTATCTTTCGTAAAAAAAAAAAAAAGTTATGTACATTACTTACATTTCTATTTAGTGGCCAACAGGGATGCACAATATACAAGTTACATATCAGTCATCAGCCAATATGTTCTGATAAGAATCTTATCAGCCTATATTGTATATTTTATTGTGCATGCTCATTTCCCATATTTTTACATGTAGATTACCTTTGCCATCATCAAATGGCCACTTAAAGGTCATTAAAACAAATTTGAATGAAAAAAATATATATATACATCATATATTAATATAAATAACAATAAAAAAACACTGGTAGATGCAATTATAAGCAAATCTAAAAATGAATATACATTTTTCATATTGTACATTTATAATGTTATGATGTAAATTCACATCGGATTCACACATGACTGACTTTATTTTTCACTTTAAGAGTACTTTTTTTCAATTTTATTAATTGATTGTTGGCCATGACATAAAAATAATCAGCTAATTGGTATCATCCATTATTTTTATATTAGTGCATCCCTAGTTCCCAATGTGTTTGTGGACTATGAAATCTTTTAATCCAGTTCATGCCTGATTTGCATGAACATTTCTTTCTGCAACATATAAATATTTATCAAATTTGTTTTTTGTAATCTAGTGGTGGAAAAGCACCTTCCAGATTTTTACAAGCTCACAATAATCTATTGTAATTCCCCGCACAGCGGCAGTCAAATAAAGAGAGGTCTTAGAAAAGATCCAGCATAAATCTCACAGGAGGGAATGTGTTAATGAATACTGTAACATTATTCGCACAAAGCAATTAAACCACTGGCTTCTCCAGTCTACTCAACAGTGAAGATATAAATAAATGTTTCTCTCGCTCTATCAAACATTCCAGAAAGGTATTGTTGTCACAAACCTAAGAGCAGCTTTTGTCCATACCCTACTAATATACACTGACCAGTCCTTCCAGAAAAGTTTTTTTGTGATTGTTGCAGGCAAAAATCCTTGATTATGCGGCCCGTTTTCTTTAAAAATGCGATGGAATATGCGGGATATTTATGCAATTTTATGCGATGAAATTGCGGGAACTTGCAAAAACTGCGGTTTGATGAAAAAGAGAAAAAAAGTGATTCCCCCAACACCCTGTTCTCACTAGGCTACTACCTTAATGTAAAGAGTCATTTCTTATTACTTCCTTTGATAAGCAAGCATACTACATCATAGAAAGTGCTGGGAATATTTAATTTCTCATCTTGTTTTATTTCAGACTGTAACGAGTGTAAAGAAGGTGTGGCCCCTTTAAGAGCTGCGCGCTCCCTGTTGAACTGTCTGCAGTGTTATATGTGCGCCTCGAACACCCCATGTGTGCGGGTAATTTCTGTTTGATGCTACTTCTTTTATCCTTATTTTGTTTATCAAGTAACGATGTGACGGTAGAACGTGTGACAGACAGTTATACGAGTTCGATTTGGGAATAAAGAGCGAGTTGTGAGATGCCAATCGCCTCCGTGATTCTGTCTGGCCTCTGCAATTCGCCTTATTCACCTGGCGGCCATTTTGAAAACTCGAACGCCGTTGAGGGGGCGCTATTTTTTTTCACAGGATGGTAGGGGAAGACTCATGAATATTAATTAGGGAACTCATCCCTGATTGGTCTTAACCCCAGTGACGGGTAGGTTTAGGGGCGGGGTTAGGGGTAAGTCATCAGACCCCCAGTGACGGGTAGGTTTAGGGGCGGGGTTAGGGGTAGGTCATCAGACCAATCAGGGATGGAACCCCAATGAATATTCATGAGTCTTCCCCTACCATCCTGTGAAAAAAAATATCCCGTTGAGGGGTACACAAAGCCGGAAGTTTTACTCCGACGCAGCAGCACCAGCAATGGAAACTCCAGTGTGGAGCACCAACCTTAGAGTGTGACAAAATCACAATGTTGTGTTTTATTGCGAGTGTACACAAATATAAGTAAACACTTTGCCGTTTGAATGATGTCCTCTATGATCAAAATGACTAGGTATATTTCTATGTTTCCACTGTTCGATCGCGCCCGCATCTCTCTCTCTCTCACACACACACACACCGATCGCGCCCGCGCCTCTCTCTCTCACACACACACAGTTCGATCAGTAAATTAGCTTCCATTCATACCTTCAATGTCATGGATAAAACCTTCGATCCAGTTACTGTATCCCTTAATTAACACAACCCGGGGGACGTTGCAGTCGGTACTGGCCCACTGCTCCACATTTTGTACTGTTAATTCGGGCAGACAGGAAAGATTGGTGGTCCACACTGGAGTTTCCATTGCTGGTGCTGCTGCGTTGGAGTCAAACTTCCGGGTTTGTGTACCCCTCAACGGCGTTCGAGTTTTCAAAATGGCCGCCAGGTGAATAAGGCGAATAACTTCAGCTGTGAGCTATCCGTCGCGTAATTGCGTCACTTCATAACGTTCCCATGGAAACAGGGGGAAATGGCTGCTCTTGTGTGAAGCAAACGCAACATTTTTCAACTTTGTGCTAAGATATATGTGACTTTTTTGCAATGAAAATGCGAGGATTATGAAATCATGCAAGCCCCGCATATTTTGCACGGAAATCGGCAATTTATGCGGCGAAAGTGCGGCATATTTGAAAAAATGCGCCCCCGCATGCGGACTTTGGCTGATTATGCATTGAATTCAGCGATCGCATAATCCCGTTTTTCTGGAGGGACTGACTGACACAAATGTCTGTCGAGAATAACATCTGGGAATAAAATCTACAATGTGCCTGTGTGTTATTTGTTCTGCAGTCTTGGAGACTTGAAGATAATGCTGTCGTTTATTGTCTACACCAAGCCTTTTTGCATATATATATATATATATATATATATATATATATATATATATATATATATATATATATATATATATATATATATATAACAGCCTTTAGCAAGGGAATTATCAGCATCAATAGTCCCTGATCCATTATTCTCTACTTTTGCTCATTTTAAAATGCACTTTTTTATTTAAACTACTAAATCAACATTATTACATCACCACCTGTGCAGTACACCATTTTAGCCACCATTGCCATGACAATGCTGGTCAGTCCCGTTCCAGCTCCAAGCTCAAGGACAGTAGCGCCTTTGAACATGCTTTCTTGTGCCAGGATGAAATCAGCCAATAGGAAAGCACCACGCCAGATCTGCAATGAAAAGCAACAACTTTGAACAGTGCAGTAGAGCAGACATACTGCATAATTACCCATTCGTCGCTGTCCTCACCTGTTTCCCAACATCCTCCAGAGACGTCGCCATAGTATGCTCTGTTTAGAAGATATTTAGAGATGCAAGGTGTCATACAATATGACAAAACAATCCTTTAAATCACATAAATCTCTAATGCAGCCCTCACCAATCTTAATGATGTCACAGGCACCATCCTCCTCCTCAGAATCTTCATCCTGGTCGGTCAGCGTCACTGCAGATTGACTGATGATAACGGGACATACTGCATCTCTGTTACAGGTGGGGTATCTGGGCCTTCTCACCACATCCAGGTCCCCATCTTCATCCCGAGGAACATCTGATGCATCAGAGTTCTCATGGACAGGTGAATCACAGCTTGAGTCCTTCCCATTGTAATCCCGCAGAATCCTAAACTTTGAAGTGAAGACTAGACAGACAAATGCAAATCTATTTTTAGATAATATACAAAAGGTGTGAACTCCGCTACTGCAGATGCAAAGATCTTGAGTCAGCTACAGTATGATGAGCTAATGAACTCTGGCTGTGGCAGACAGAATGACAGAGGCCTTTTTGCAATGAGCAGATATGGGATTTCTGCCTTTTCTGCAGTGGTAATAGCCATGTATGAGTTTGTCTGGTGCCATTTAACTGGGCCATGGATCCAGTTCTAAGAAAATAGTCTCTACATCATTTAGATGGATTTTTTTGTAGTAGTGACAAAAAAAGGACAAAAAGTATTGATTAAACTGATTTGTTTGTATGCTTTACCGAAGAGGCTGTACATTTTTAAAACTGATTAGGTCCATTTATAAGGTTAGTCAAGATTTCTTGAAACCAAACTTACTTATTAAAAAAAAAAACAAAAAAAAAAATAAATTTGGCCTTTAAAGAATAGTTTGACTATTGTAAATTTAAAGGTTTATTTTGCTTATATGCTACTGTTCAAAAGTTTGGGCTTTTGTTGAAAGATGTTTTTTTAAAAAGTGTCTTGTACTCACCAAAACTGCACTTATTTGATGTAAAAAGTTTTCTATTTTAATATATTTTAAAATGTAATTTATTCAGTTGATGGCAATTTTCAGCATCATTACTCCAGTTTTCAGTGTCACAGGATTCTTCAAAAATCATTCTAATATGATGATTTGGTGATCAATAAACATTTATTATTACTATCAATGTTAAAAACAGTCGTGCTGCTTAATATTTTTGTGAAAACAGTGATAACTTTGATTAATAGAAAATTCAAAAGAATAGCATTCATTTTAAGTGGATTACTTGCTGATCCCAAACTTTTGAATGGCAATGTATGCAATGCATAATTATATTATTATTGCATTTTATTATCTGCATTTAGCATTGTTTTCCCTGCGGTTCACAATTAGAACTGACCTGCAACTCATTTTTGAGTCTGCAACCATGCAGTTGAACAACACTAAATCAATGAATACTGCCTTCAAATGTACTCTAATACAGACAAACAGAGATTTGAATGGGATATGGCAACAAAAGCACAGACATATTAAAGAGGTCTAGAATAAAAATATTAGAAATGAGTTCTAGTGGGTTTGGACCAATGAAAAAATGTGGTGTTCAAAAATGAAACTTTGGATGGGAAAGAGTGAATCTTAAAAATCAATCTGGATTATTTTAAATTACTAATCTACTATGTTTAAAAGTGAGATTGATCATCTTATTATTCACGAGCAGAACCATAAGGCTCGGTTTTACAGTGTCAGCTCCAGTCTAGCGTTGTAAACGTCATCTCATTTCTGCTGTTCGAAATCAGACTCTTTTTGTTCTTCTAAAAATAGTGATAGGTCGTATACAGAAATATTTCAGCTTCATTTGAGCCTAGCTGCTTTGGTGAGGATAATGAATCTCAGCCTATGCAACTGCGCTCATGTTCACATTTGGAGTTTAAAGGCCAGAATAGGCCACCCAGTAATGCTGTCCATGCACAGTAATCAAACACAGTAATAAAAGTAACAGAACCTTGCAGTGATAAATGTTGAGAGCTCTGGCGTTATCAACCCTGAACACATTGGAAAAAAATACTTTGCAAAAACACTGGAACAAATTGCTGTGTTTATTCAGTTAGGCCACATTAGAAAATCCTACTTTATGTGTGTATGTGTGTGTGATTATAAGTCTGAATTGACTGCCTGCTGGTCATTCTTAAGTTCATAGGCTAATAACTTTATAAAGGTAAACCTGTGTATACAGGGAATGGTTAACAGTTAGAGCGTAAATACTTAAGGCACACATGGAAACCAAATAGAAAGGTGTCAAGGCTATTAATACAAAAGGTTACAGTCGGTTAAGATAAACTCTCATACACATATAATACAGAGCACAGAGATTATGTTATCTGTAATCATGCCAAAAATAAGTGTCAAGTAATGGAATAAAGCAGAAAGAAAAGCAAGAAACAACAAGAAAACAAAACAAAACATGGTGTAAAGGAAATAGCTAGGCTCAGAATAGCATACTAACATACACATGCAGTATTTAGTATACTGTGCTGCACAGTATGCATGAAATACCAGGAAGACCCACCACAGACCTGCAACTCATTTTTGGTTTGTGACCCTGCAGCTGAAAAACACTATGTACAATCTCATTGGTTGACTGAGATGTTGTTCCAGGATCAACAAGGATGTTCTACTTGGTAAAATCACATTCACCTGTGGTATATATGTATACTGTGCACAGTATGCTTATTAAATATAGCATGCATGACATAGCTAGGAAGACCCACCACATTATCCTTCAGAAATCATTATAGTATGCTGATTTGGTCTTTATAAATCATGAAATATATAGCTGTCTTTTAAGTCTTAGGATGGGGGTCCCTCAGACGAGGATGATCATATTTGGGAGATTGTGGAATGTAAAAAATTGACAATTCCAACAGTAGGTACTAGTATAGTCTACAATCAAAACATAGGCAATAAAATGCACAGAGGTCTCCCAGCTCTCCTTACCTGGCTGTCCTACGCCGTTGAGTCTCTTCATGAGATGGCAAGCATTTGGTAACAGCAGGTGCACATCAGACAGAACAGTGTCACTTCTGAATGTGACCTGGTCCATGACCATCCCTGCATGGCACACTATCAAGGTCGAACTCTGGGAAACAGGGCAATTTCAATAAAATACCTCAACATCCTTCCTACATGCAGTCGGGGAGATTATAAGTCTGGAATTCTACACGAATGGAAAACTATTTTAAGACTATTTCAGGCAGTTCTACTCTAAAGGCAATACGCAAGTGGTCTGGTGAAGAATTCTTTTGTTTGGGCGCGATTGAAAGCGATTATTCTTTTCTAAGTAGAAATATCTTAAAAGTGGGCGTGAGCGTGACCATGCGTTCAAGAAATACCCTCAAACTAAAGTTACTTTCTTTCTAACCGTTCCCTTATTTTTTGGGTTAACCAGGAAGCTAAATATAGAGTAGTTGATATTTACCGAGTAGTTGACGAGGAGGAGTTATATATTTTGTAGTGTTGTCAAGTGCATTTATATCATACTAAAATATTAGCGTAATGATGCAGCTTACGAGAGGTTAGACTTGCATTAGTGTTACATTAAAAGCAGACCGTGTGTGTAAAAACCTTCTGAAAACAGTTCCACAGCAGCAGACGAACGCACTTGACACTTTATAATGATGTGAATTGAATTAAATTACTGCATGACTTCATTATGTCAATTTAATTTTTATTAATATTATTTTATTGATTGCCAGATTTATATTTTAAAATATTTATATTATTATCAACTATTTTTTTTACAATGTTTGTTTGTTATTAGGCTATAATAATTTATTATTGTTGATTATATTGATATGATACTACTTATTATTAATAAAACGTTTATTTTTCATATTATAATAAATCAATGATAAGATATTTATGTATAAATACAATTATGACCCCATTCAATTTAGTTTTAGGCTATTACGGCTACACTTTATTTTAATGTCTCCCTATTGCAGTGTAGCCTAATTATAGGCTACATTTCAGTACTGAGTAATATTAAGTAACTGCATGTAACCTACTTACGATAGAGTTAGGGTAGGATTAGGGTTTGGTTTAGGGTTATTTAATTATGCCTTAATCTTTGTCATTATTAGTAAATACGTGTAACAAGGACACATTCAAATAAGGTGTTAACATATAATTTAATTATTTGGCACATTTATAAACAACCCGTTTATAATTTGTTTTGTTTGAACTAAAATGACTACAATTTGTAAAAACTAAAATTAGTTTTCTGATCGTAAACAGAGCAAGAGAAACCAGCCTGACAACTGACTGGAATCTGAAAGCCTGAACGACTGTTATCAATGAATTCAGAGATCCCTATGGTAATCATCTAATACAAACAAACAAAGGTTTGCATACTAGAGGGGGAATTATATTTTGCAATTACGTCTATCTAATCATGTTTATGTTTTTTAATAAACACCAGCGGTATTTATCTGTGCCACATTTCATGGTCAATCAAAGACGAGAGAGCGAGCGCACTCGCGCGCATCTGAAAGTGGCGTAGGCTACTGCCGTCTTTCGGTGAAATCGCACTACTGTACAGTAGTAATGGATAAACAGCACAGCATCCAGCGAGGGGCTTCCAGATGGCCAGCGCCACTGAGGGAAAGGAACTCACTCAAGGTATAGCGAGAAAGGAGGAGTTTCTCTTCAAGCACTGTAGAAAAGAAAGCTGCATTCAGACAAAATGAAAGTCACTTTCACAGGTTTAGCCAGTTTTGTGGCCACCTTTTGTGTCCTCAGTTTTGTAGGTCTCGTTCTGGCAGTTGGAACCGATTTTTGGTACATCATTGACACTTCTAAGAGAGAAAACAGCTCATCTGTGTCCCTGAGCTCACATTCTGGACTGTGGCGGACTTGTAACTGTAAGTCACATTACATGTCTGTGTTTGACGTTCTGTTTTGGTGATTTTTTAGGTTTTTATGTGGATAGATGAAATCGTTATCTCTTACAGTTCATAACCAGTGCTGGCCATTCATGAATCCTTTTGGAGCAGGAAGAAACTTATCAGATTCACAAAGGCAGATACTAAGTAAGATCTGTGTGTCATCATATCGTCGTATCATCCTCATATCTTGTGTGATGATCTTGTTTGTGTGTTGTTGCAACCTGATACGTTTCACTCAGCAGACAAAACCAAATTCTTAAAATCATTATCTTTAACGTTTCAGGTATGCTATCTAAGGGATACAAACACTTGTTGTGGAAGTATGTGGTCTATTTAGTTGAAAACTCCTTGGTTTAGCTTTATACTGAGACTGTAGGCTATGTTATTTATGTTTGCTGTATTCACGTATTCACTATTTGGTCATTTACAAGGATTTTATCAATTAGGCTACCTGACATCAAATAAAAATATAGATTCCATTAGCCTAACTGTTGTCTATAATAATAAAACACATCTTACCCTAGCATATATTTAGCAGAAAGCCTAATTAAAACTGAAAATGCATTATCTATCTATCTATCTATCTATCTATCTATCTATCTATCTATCTATCTATCTATCTATCTATCTATCTATCTATCTATCTATCTATCTATCTATCTAATATATATATATAAAATGCCATTTAACACATTTTTAGGTTCTTGTTCCTAATAGCTCTCAGTTTTTGTAATAATATAAACACTTTCATTTAGACCTGTCTAGCACTAATCTGTTAGCACTACAGAAACAGGTGCAAAATCACTGTTTCACAGTATAAAGCCTTTTTACAACATTTTATATTATTTTCATTTTTTTTCCTTGATTTAAAGTTTTTAAATTAAAATCAATATTAAAAGGTGTTATAAGGGCATTTTAACCTGAATCCCATCATACAAATTCCTTTGATTGTCCTATTATCTTTGATTGTCATGGAAACACTCTTCAATTAGAGGGCAGCTGTGGTAGAAACACAGCTGTAACAAATGCACCACAGTGAACTGACATGTGTTACACTGCTAATATTGCGAGGCCACCTGCCAACAGACCCTGCAACATTATTTTCCTTTCTTTTTTTCATAGTCTCAATATTGGCCATAACCTATAATTAATGTGCAATTCACTCCAATTTATTCATCTTTTCAATACCAAACAATCACCAGTTATAATTATTTTTGTTTTAAATGAGCCAAATAATGTAGAATTGCAATTATTGCTGCTTTCAAAGTGTCTTAATATTTGATAACTGTACAAACGCCCTTGAGAATAGAGAAAGATAAAGGAAATTGGCAAAATGTATCTAACCAAAAAAAGTCTTCTTATCCATCCCATACATCAGACACTATGAAAAAATAATATTTTTGTCTGAGTCATTCGAGGCACTTGTGTAGGACTGAATGAGATTTTAAATTCACATGCTCTACACCTGAAACATTATCTGTACCTGCCTCAAGAGACTCTAATGAGGTTGTAAAAGCAAGATTATCTCAGATTCAAGACCTCTAAACTGGCTCAAATTGGATTTAGTTTCTGTTCTGCTTTGAACAATAGACTCAATAATTTCAGGGTGTTGCTTTGATTAGATAGTAGCCTCTGCTGCACAAAGCTAAATGCATTGCTGCACAAAGCATTTATGCTTTGCATTTATCATTTACCCCATATATCAATATATCTTTCCTCTCCATTTGCGCTGAATTGTTTGCCTAAAAGATAATCTTTGGATAAACAGTAAAAGAAGTACCTGATTTCTGTGTTGAACATCATCATGGACACCCTGAGGCTTGTGACAAAAATAGTGCAGAATAATGTCGGCAATACAAGTGAAACGAGTGTGAAACACACACGTCCAATTCAAGCATCCTACGGATCGACAATATTGTGGCTGCTCCAGAAAGATAATAATGGCTGGCTTGATTTAAATTGTAAATTGACAGTGTGATTTTTGACTTGACTGTAAATGACAGCTTGTCACTGTCTGTACTGCCTGTTGTGTTTATTTGTAGAAAATGTCCAAACATATCAATATGGACCCAACAACTTAAAATGACTGTTAAATTGGGCTTTGCATTAACATTAGAAGTAGATATCCTTTGACTATTTAAATGAAAAGATTACATGTCTGAGTCCTTTTGGTATTAGGGCATTAAAATTCATATATCTTATTTCAGCAAACACAAATTTCAGTCTTTCTTGTCTCCTTCACCTCCCATCATTACTAATCTCATTTTGCAGTTCATAGTGAAGCCATTAAATAAAATCCATGTCCTTGAACATGCTGAATCATCTTTAATCTTAATGCTCAATAAAAAACTCTGGAATCAATACAAACTCTTAGGTCTCTAATTCTGCTTGCAAGCATGTCCGACAGTATAAAAAATACAGTGTGTGCATCTACATAAATTATATGAATACACATAAATATACAATGATTTTTATTTACTGAATATTGGGAATTTTTATAGCAAATAAAAAAATATAATGAAATGTTACATTTAAATTGTACTATATATATATATATATATTATAAAAATACAGTAAAAACAGTAATATTGTGAAATATTACTTCAATTAAAAAAAATTCTAGTTGAATTAAAAGTAATTTATTTCTTGTGATGCAAGGCTGAATTTTCAGCATCATTACTCCAGTCTTCAGTGTCACATGATCCTTCAGAGATCATTCTAATATGAGGATTTTCTGCTCAAGGAACATTTATTATTATCAATGTTGAAAAAAGTTGTGCTGCTTAATTTTTTTTTCCAGGATTCTTTGAATATATAGAAAGCTCAAAAGAACTATAAATGTGAAATATAAATATTTAGTAAATTATAATAATTTGTGACATTGTAAATGTCTTCATTTACATCATTTAAATGCCTTACTTAATGAATATTTAAGTAGTGTGTTTAGATGAAATCCCAAGTGGAAGGTGTGGAATGTCAGCTACTCAGTTGTGCCTGGCATAAAGACATAGGATAATTAAGGAGGTACAGTACTTACAAAGTCTCAAGAGCTGAGCTTTGACCACCCCAGCCTACACAAAGAAAGCCAAATAGCTTTTCACATTCACTCACCTGCATCTCCTAGGCTGGCTCCATCAGTTTTTTTTTTTTTGTTTTAAATGAGCAGCCGGAGTCCACTTTTTTCTTACATCGCTCTCTGTCCGAAAGCAGCCGGAGTCAGAGCAATCATTAATCGCCTCCGTTATCTGTCTCCATGTTGTTTGTTTCTTCTTGTTAGTTATTGCGTTTGACTGCTTGGCAGTCAGTGTGTGTCTGTGCTGACTGTACAACTCTATTAGTTTTCGTATCTCTATGTCGGTGAAATTTCCTTTCCTTTTTCTTTGATCCTCCATTGATACGGCTACAAGTTAACCAAAAAGCAGAAGATTGTTTACAACTTAACCCCAGGAATGCACGTTGCTAGGCAACCGCTATAGTTCCGTGGCCATTCACAGGAACGCGCATAGCTAAAACCAGGCGTAGTTATGCCTAGGCTTAAGTTTGGTTGGTGCAACAGACGTTAGGTCAACTCTAAAGACTGGTCTTAACTAAGACCTACTTAGCAGTTAGGACCAGGCTTAGTAAAGCCCTGTTGGTGCAACTGGCTCCGGAGCTGCAAAAACTGATGGAAAAAATCACTATGAACAGTTGACTTGGGGGACTGGAATTATCTTTTGAATTTGAGAGATAAGCTCGAAACACACAAACGCGCACACACACACACACACACACACACACACACACACACACACACACACACACACACACACACACACACACACACACACACACACACACACACACACACACACACACACACACACACACACAATTGTTTTCATTTCAACTATACACCTTTTTTATAATACATTTTTGTGATTGATCATCTGGTCGTTTGCTCCAGCTGGACATCCATCCTGTTGTAAGACTAATCTTGAGGTAAAATGCATCATTCAGTGCGTATAATATAACACCTTTTGCCCTAGACGTAGCATAAATCTTGAGACTAAATACTACACCTAATCAATAGTAGGTGTAAATTAAAAAGTCATGACTTGTTTCTATGGTGAAAATAAAAACGTTGATAAAATGGCACTTCTAATATAAATCATTGTCAGGATATACAGTAGCATGCACCATATTGCATTTTTAATGCTGATGAAAACGAGACTGTGAGGTAGGGCTGTGCGATATGGACAAAAAAAAACTATCACGATTTCTTGATTTTTTTTTCGATTTCGATTTTAATCACGATTTTGACACAAACAGACATGCTTTGCAGTTTTAATGCATTCTGTGTGAATTTTCACATTCACTCACCTGCATCTCCTAGGCTGGCTCCATCAGTTTCCTTTAATTCTTATTATCAGGGCTGGGTCGCTCTTATGTATACATTGATATGCAACATAATATTTTTAATAGTCTGCTATCAAAACTGCAAAATGTTATAAAATGTGCCAGATGCTAAATGCATCTGGAAACTGTTGCACAAACTGCAACTTCATACAATGTCTCTCATCATGATCAACACAATGTGGAAAAAACATCATTACATAAGCTCTTCGAAATGATCCTGAATAGCCTTATTGATTTCCATTCAGAATGAATAAATAAAACATTTTCAAGAGCACATGTGTTTTCGCAAAAGTAGACAGATGAATTAAAAAGACATAATTGGAACAATTCCAACTTAACGGACAGAAACACCATTTTATTGCTATGCGCACCATGGAAATAACCTTTTCCAAATTAGTCCAATTAGCATGACAAAGATCGGAGCCACTAGTGAAAAGAATCTGCAAGAATTGGCTGGAATTGCGAGCATCCCCACTTACACATCCAGACCTCTTCTCTCTCCAGACATGCAAGGAACGTTCATCGTCCTGCTGCCTCTCAGCGTGATTGTATTATTTGTTGGAGGAATGCTGGGCTTCATCAGTATGTTGGCAAGAGCCTACCTGCTGCTGCTCCTGACCGGAGTCCTGCTTCTGTTCGGCGGTGAGTACCACCTTCGCTTTCACCTCTGACTGAGCCACTTGCAGCATGAATATTAATTCTACCCAAGTCACACTTGACAGAACAGTTGCACCAACAGGGCTTACGCCTGGTCTTAAGGTAAGTAGGTCTTAACTCAACATTCTAAGTCCGACCTAATAGTTACGACCGTTGCACCATCCAGAAAATCTTACGCCTAGTCAGTAGCAGGCGTAAAGTCAAAATCTAGGCATGTTTCTATAGTAACCACTTCATAACTCAGCAGTAAAGACATGGCGCGCCTTATACACAGACTTTACAATGAGCGGGCTATTAGACGGGAGAGAGTTATTAGGGACAGAAACAATCCATTGGACATTTACAATGATGAGGAGCTGATTGAGAGATTTCGATTCTGTCGGAGAGATATATATGAACTTGTAGAAGAGCTGTCACCCGACTTACAGTTTGTGTCGAACCACAACGCAGCATTGCCACCGGCATTACAGCTGTTGATAGCTGTTGATAGCGCTACGTTTTTATGCAAATGGTGCGTTTCAAAACACTGTTGGAGACATGATTAATGTCCACAAATCCACCAATTTGTGGAGTGACTGGCGGCTCTATCGAGTCTGAAAATACAGAGAATCTGTCATAGGGATACTGTTATCTGACAACTACTAAAACTGTTATTGTAGGCTACTCTAATATATTGCTAGGCTACACACCTTCACAATTCACACTCTCGCTTGAGTGGTCGTCATCCATCTCTGGAGAGACAGCAGTTTCTTCTAGGTCGGTACCGCCACTTTCCGCACCGACCAAACCAATAAAAGCCGGGGAATCCTCTCCAAAGATATCAACAATTATGGTACTGTACACAGACGTTTT
Source organism: Gila orcuttii (assembly GCA_026230005.1). Lineage (NCBI taxonomy): Eukaryota > Metazoa > Chordata > Actinopteri > Cypriniformes > Leuciscidae > Gila > Gila orcuttii. The sequence goes on from JAPDVR010000003.1 coordinate 30,495,654, forward strand.
TGGGGGTGGACCCCCGCCGGTCGGGTGGTGTTTTTGTGAAGAAAAATCTTTTTTTGCCTTGCTCAGGAGGTCTTTCCACTTTTTTCTTACATCGCTCTCTGTCCGAAAGCAGCCGGAGTCAGAGCAATCATTAATCGCCTCCGTTATCTGTCTCCATGTTGTTTGTTTCTTCTTGTTAGTTATTGCGTTTGACTGCTTGGCAGTCAGTGTGTGTCTGTGCTGACTGTACAACTCTATTAGTTTTCGTATCTCTATGTCGGTGAAATTTCCTTTCCTTTTTCTTTGATCCTCCATTGATACGGCTACAAGTTAACCAAAAAGCAGAAGATTGTTTGCAACTTAACCCCAGGAACGCACGTTGCTAGGCAACCGCTATAGTTCCGTGGCCATTCACAGGAACGCGCATAGCTAAAACCAGGCGTAGTTATGCCTAGGCTTAAGTTTGGTTGGTGCAACAGACGTTAGGTCAACTCTAAAGACTGGTCTTAACTAAGACCTACTTAGCAGTTAGGACCAGGCTTAGTAAAGCCCTGTTGGTGCAACTGGCTCCTGGAGCTGCAAAAACTGATGGAAAAAATCACTATGAACAGTTGACTTGGGGGACTGGAATTATCTTTTGAATTTGAGAGATAAGCTCGAAACACACAAACGCGCACACACACACCGCACACACACACACACACACACACACACACAATTGTTTTCATTTCAACTATACACCTTTTTTATAATACATTTTTGTGATTGATCATCTGGTCGTTTGCTCCAGCTGGACATCCATCCTGTTGTAAGACTAATCTTGAGGTAAAATGCATCATTCAGTGCGTATAATATAACACCTTTTGCCCTAGACGTAGCATAAATCTTGAGACTAAATACTACACCTAATCAATAGTAGGTGTAAATTAAAAAGTCATGACTTGTTTCTATGGTGAAAATAAAAACGTTGATAAAATGGCACTTCTAATATAAATCATTGTCAGGATATACAGTAGCATGCACCATATTGCATTTTTAATGCTGATGAAAACGAGACTGTGAGGTAGGGCTGTGCGATATGGACAAAAAAAAACTATCACGATTTCTTGATTTTTTTTTCGATTTCGATTTTAATCACGATTTTGACACAAACAGACATGCTTTGCAGTTTTAATGCATTCTGTGTGAATTTGAAACATATTTCCAAAGGAAGCCAATTACAGCTTTATCGTGTAGCACTAGATCTGGTAAAACGTTACACATTGCTCTTTGTATTGTTGTAAAATACATTCATGAAAAACAAGATAACAAAAATCAAAAAGATCAATTATTTTATATATAGTCTACTAGAAAATTAAGATATATATTAAGTATAGCACAGCTGTTTAATGAGGCAACAACATATGATAGATAGGACAGAACAAAAAAGGCTATTAATAATCTTTCATTGCACAAAAGTATTATGATATGATTATGAAAGACTCCAATACAGTGCAGCACACAGCGCTTATGCGCATCCAGAGCGCAGAATGATGCGCTTGAAGCAACAAAGAGTCACAGCGGGCAGCTCTTCGAGTCCGCATTGAAAAGTTCAAAGCACAAAGGAAAGAGTCAAGACATATCGATGCATAGTGTATTATACAGTATCTATCTATGCAACAGTTTATTGAGCCTTTTCTTTTAACAGTTTTTAATTTCAGTTACTGTGCGCGAGAAGAACAATTATAGACAGTACTCTCCAGTGTTGCGATCCAACAGACACACGGTAGAAACGAACATGATTAAGGTACAGTCCAGCAAGATAGTCATTTAATGCGAAACCATAGAGCTTTATCTACAGATCAAGTATAATAATATTAACATTGAATCATCTTGGAGAGAGTTGCCTCGTTGACTGTCATAACGTGAACCGAACGCGACGCGCTGTTTGAACGCTGAATGGAGAATGACTGACAGCCGCAGCGGAGGGAACTACTTGTAAACCAATCAGGTAATGGTATTCCCTTACGTTCCCAAAAGAAAGAAACTTGGTGAGGCAAGCCCCTTTGCGCTAATATTTCCATGCACGGGCGCTCCCTTCTGGCACGCGCACCTGTTCGCAGTTCACTGAATCTCTGGTACCCGCCGGTCTGTTCTGTTCTCGCGCTCAATTTAGGCGCGCTGCATTCCGATTGGTTCGGATAGCATACTGGGAGGTTGGAGTCGGGAGCGCGGAAAAAAATCGTGCTACGAAGCGATTTAGAAATCGCGCATGCTCAAATCGCGATTTTATTACGATTTCGATTAATCGCACAGCCCTGCTGTGAGGTATAGATTTGGCATGTAAAGGTCCTAGTAGATCACATGTAATTTTAAAAACAACTTTCAAAAATGTTTCATGAGATGTTGTTGAGAAAAGTCATCTCTTTCATGCAAAGGAAGCTTAAGAGATCCAGAGTTCCAGAAGTCAAAATAAGACTTTACTGAACAAAGCAACAAAGCAGAGATGCCTGCAGAACATCTGAATCTTCCTTTGGCCAAGACGCAATTATTATACCTTTTCTTACCTGTTATTTTGCTATAACCAAGTGACATACGTCTGATTCACCCCTCCTGTTTTCCCACCCTTAAGTTCTACATCTTTTGCCTTTCTCTCTAATTGTGGCATTCTGCAAAATGATAGTCAACCCTCAACTGTATGAATAAATGAGTCTGTGAATAAAATGTATGAAAAAAAGAATGGGAAAAATGTACTTGTGTGCTGTAGTGATGTACTGTCACGGTTCATGGATTCACTGTCTCGCCCTCGCGCTGTGAGTATGGTTGTGTGTGTATTAATAGGCGTGGCTTGTGATTGAGGCTGACGAGCGGATGAGCGGATCAGCGTCAGCTGTTTCTCATCACGGCACCCTATTTATTGTGTGTGAGTTTGTCCTGTCTTTGTCAGATCGTTGTTGAGGCTCTCTGGATTTACCTGTGTCTCTCGTCCAGTTCTCCTGCCTGATCGTTTGCCCTGATCGCCTTTGTTCCTGCCTGGATTGCCTGAGTCTGCCCATCTGCGTCCCTGCGTTGCCAGTGTCCTGCCAGAGACTGAGACTTCCTTCTCAACCTACTACTTCTATTCTTTTGTGAATAAACAGTTGTTCTTTGCACTTGAATCCTATCGTTCTTTCTGGCCCTGACTGACAGAACGATCTGACCCTTATGGATTCAGCAAGTACAATGGAGCTACAGAATTTCCTCACGAGCAGTGCTGCACGGATGGATCGTCAAGACGAACAAGCAACGGCTACTGGTCGTGCCATGCAAGCACTGGTAACGCAGGTGTCCGAGCTCACCACTCAAATCCAACAAATGAGAGCGTCCCCTGCGCCACCCCCGCCGACTGTTCCCCAGGACCCTCCGAACTTCCATCTGCACGAGCCGCGCATCCCTACCCCTGAGAGATATCCGGGTGAGCCCAATCTGTGTAGAGCCTTTTTAACGAAATGCTCTACTTTTTTCTCTCTTCAGCCCCTTACCTTCGTCACTGAACAATCTATGGTGGCCTTAGTGATGACACTGTTGTCCGGACGCGCGGCTCAATGGGGAACGGCGGTGTGGGAGAATCAACATCACTGCTGTTCTTCGTTCCAGGCACTCCCGGACGAGATGAGACGAGTGTTTGACCGCACGATCGTGGGCCGCGAGGCAGCGCGTAGACTCACTGAGCTGCGTCAAGACAACAACACCGTGTCGGACTATTCCATCGAATTCCGCACTCTGGCGGCCGAGTGTCACTGGAATGAAGAGGCGCAGTGGGACGTATTCCTGCATGGGTTGGCTGACCGTGTTCAAAGACAAATTTACACCCTGGAGTTACCGAGGAGTCTCGATGAACTTATCAGCTTGGCGTTACGAGTGGACGCACGTCTTCAACAAGGAGCAAATCATTCACGTCGGGGTTTGGTTCCGGAGTTTCCTGAATTCACCAGCGCCAGAGATGAGAACACGGTCAGTCACTCATTCGATCAAGAAGCCATGCAGGTTGGTCGAGCTCGGCTTTCCCGGGAGGGGAAGGAACGTCGGAGAGCTAGAGGTTTGTGCATTTATTGTGGCAAGGCTGGACACTTTCTTGTCAACTGTCCGGTAAAAGACCCAGCCCGACAGTAGAACGGAGGTTACTGTCGGGTGGGCTTTCAGGTATTAAATCCTCGTCAGCGACTCTCCCCCCGGTAAGACTGCAATGGGCAGACCAGGCCCACACCTGCCAGGCCCTGGTGGATTCTGGAGCGGAGGGCAATCTGATGGACTATGCTCTGGCCAGACTTCTCCAGATTCCCATCGTCACACTCCAGCACCGCATCACCGTTAACGCCCTGAACGGACAGATACTTCCTGGGATTACTGAGGAGACCAGTGTCCTTACTATCATTACCTCTGGTAACCACACCGAGAGAACTTCCTTTTTTCTCACAAACTCTCCTTTTGCACCTGTGGTTTTGGGTCCACCTTCTCAGGGTAATATGGTCATTTTGACGGTAGTGGACCGGTTCTCGAAGGCGGCACATTTCATTCCCTTACCCAAATTACCTTCAGCTAAGGAGACAGCGGTTACTGTGGTTAATCACGTCTTTCGCATTCATGGCCTCCCGATAGACGTGGTTTCCGACAGAGGGCCCCAATTTATATCCAAATTTTGGAGAGAGTTTTGTAGATTGTTGGGGGCGAGTGTAAGCTTGTCTTCTGGGTTTTATCCCCAGACTAACGGTCAAGCGGAGCGAGCCAACCAAGATCTTGAAAGGGTATTACGATGTTTGGTGTCCCAGAATCCTTCCTCCTGGAGCCAACAGATCTCTTGGGTTGAGTACGCTCACAACTCGTTACCAGTCTCATCCACGGGTCTCTCTCCATTTCAGTGTAGTATAGGTTACCAGCCACCCATTTTTCCTGGTCTGGAGTCCGAAGTCGCGGTCCCCTCTGCTCACGCCTTCGTCCAAAGGTGCCGCCGCACTTGGAGAAGAGCCTGTGAGACTCTCCTCCGAGTGGGAGCGCGCACCAAGGCTCAGGCCGATCGCCACCGGCTGAAGCCTCCCGTATATGTCGTTGGTCAAAAGGTGTGGCTTTCTTCTAAGAACATTCCTCTCCGCTCCGTCAGTAATAAACTAGCTCCCAAATTTATTGGCCCGTTCTCTGTCACAAAGATTCTTAGCCCTGTGGCAGTCTGCCTCAAACTTCCTCCGGCGTACAGGAGGGTTCATTCCGTTTTCCATGTGTCCAAATTGAAACCTGTATTTCATTCTCGTATTAATCCGCCTGCCCCAGTTCCCCCCCTGCCGCGCCTCGTAGATGGGGAACCAGTCTATTCGGTTCGTCGTATTTTGGACGCTAGACGGAGGGGACGCGGATTTCAGTACCTGGTGGACTGGGAAGGTTACGGTCCGGAGGAGAGAAGTTGGGTTCCGGCTAGAGACATCCTGGATCATTCCCTTATTGATGATTACAATCAACAGGTAGGTTCCTCTGGGAGCGCCAGGAGGCGCTCCTAGGAGGAGGGGTACTGTCACGGTTCATGGATTCACTGTCTCGCCCTCGCACTGTGAGTATGGTTGTGTGTGTATTGATAGGCGTGGCTTGTGATTGAGGCTGACGAGCGGATGAGCGGATCAGCGTCAGCTGTTTCTCATCACGGCACCCTATTTATTGTGTGTGAGTTTGTCCTGTCTTTGTCAGATCGTTGTTGAGGCTCTCTGGATTTACCTGTGTCTCTCGTCCAGTTCTCCTGCCTGATCGTTTGCCCGGATCGCCTTTGTTCCTGCCTGGATTGCCTGAGTCTGCCCATCTGCGTCCCTGCGTTGCCAGTGTCCTGCCAGAGACTGAGACTTCCTTCTGAACCTACTACTTCTATTCTTTTGTGAATAAACAGTTGTTCATTGCACTTGAATCCTATCGTTCTTTCTGGCCCTGACTGACATGTACCTACTGTACCTGTTGTACCGTAGCAGTTTTTATGAATCTGCTTCGATCAACACATGCAGTCTTATTCATGTAAACTTTTGCCAATGTCCTAAACCTATGAGTTCATAGGCAAGGCTCGTGTAGGCATATAATCAAAATAAATGAAGATTATTGTGGAATGGTCAATTGAAGTGCTTTTGAACTAGGGATTAATACAAATTGAGCATGCACAAAACTACACATTTAAATATTTACTTGTATTATGATTTATTCTTATCAAAGAAGTGAAGGGCTCTCGAAACCCGTGCAAGGGGTTGGCGCTATTTTTGAAACAGAATAGAGTGGTGCAGGCATGACATCACTTTGTAGGCCAAAACGTGGAAGTGAGTTAGCATTTTAGCACTTCCGGTTCCATCGTCCCGAAGTCAATGGGTTTTTTGAATGGGGTTTTGGTTAAATGGCTGAAATAAGGTCTGTGGGGAACACAAGCTCAAGACACTTTCACGTTTTATTCTTCTACATAAAATACATTAGTATTACCCCACCCGTGATTTTTTTTTTAAAGCTGTTACATGTCTTGACAAATGCGGTTGCTGACAAGTGGTTAAATGGGACAAAGGAGGCTGTCGAGGAGATTTAACATCATCATGCCGAACAAGTAAACTCCGTCCGCTTTTACTGCCTCGTTGTGCTTATAATTGTGATCTTATAAACGATTCTAACTCAAACGTTCTGGGAAAATGTTTTTAGATTAAAAACTGAAAAAGTTGTCGGAAGCTTAGTGATGGTGACGTTAAAGTCGAGCGACCGTGGTGTAGTTAGTTTATAGCCTTTTAGCTAATTACTTCTGGTGACTACATTTAGGCTTCAACATTCATAAAAATTGTGATCATCTGTGATAATTATCTTGATGGACAAAACGTGCAAGTATAATAAACTTTTGTTGATCACAGAGCTTGTTTTTAGCGATAATCGAAAAGCCTATGGGAAAATCCTATTAGGTTTTCTCGAGGGGACCAGTGTTATGCTAACAATGATTGGCATATAAAGTGACGTCATACCTGCAACCACTCTATACGAAGCAGTCACGTGGTTGTGTGCAAGAACGATCTCACTTTACTGTGAGATGTTTCTTTTTTTAACAAGCTTCGAAGCCTCGGTTCCAAACGTCACATCTGTAGCCGCCACCATGTATGCTGATCTAAGTGGTAGTCAACAGTTTATGAGCAATATAGCTTAAATGTCCACTGGTCTAAGTGCTCAGGTGGCAAATCTGAGACACAACAATCTAGTTGTGGGTGTGTATTTGTGTGGGTGTGTGTGTGTAATCCACTTTGCTGACACATTAAGGTAAATAAAGAGATTTTGAAAAACCCAAGTATGTGTTCATGTTGGAGGGGCACATGGGGAACAGAGGGCAGCTCTGTAACTGGAACCCCTGGAGTGCAATCGACTCCAACCTTTGGAACTGACTCTCAAATTGTCACACTTGGTTGTGGCAAGGAATGAGATGAGCATCTAAACACAGCAGTTTGTTTATTAAAATACCAACTCAAAGAAACAAAACACTAAGGATACCAAAAGAAGCAAAACACAAACAGAACAACCAGTACACCCAAATCTGAGGCCTGTTGCATAAAGCTAGTTAAGAGCAGGTTTAGAGTTGACAAATCCATATAAATTCAACCTGGTTTAACGGGCTCACAACGCTCTGTATAAACGTTTTGTAAACTTAGGTTTATTGCAGCGTTTTCGATTAGCTGTAAAGCGCATGCACCAGAAAGTGTGACACAGGAGAGCCGGCTCAATTCACCTCTCTGCTGAAGATTAAGAGATCATTTTGAAAAAAATATCATGAAATTAAATGCATTTACATGGCAGGAATAAACACTGCTGCTGCAGTGAACATTTGAGAAGGCAGCTGAAAGAAGATATCTGACTATATCAATGCAAGTGAATCAAACAAATAGGCCTTATAATAACCTGGTTGAAACTTTCAACTCCACCTGTTGTACTGCTCTAAACACAGTTCCCTTTCGTTGTCACTCCGAGTTACGTCGGATGACGACGAAATGGGGTTTCGCTTAGAAAGCCTATCAACTTCGAGTATTACAAAACGAGCCAATGGCAAGGAAATGCCATGGGTCTGCGGAATTTGCATAGCGTAACTCCGCCCCACCTCGTGGGTATAAAAGGAGGAAGCCGGCAACATGCAGATATGTTTTCGCTTCGGAGCCAAGTGTATTCTTCTCTCCACAAGCCATCTCTGAATCGTCAGCTTTACAAACGAGTACCTCGAGTGTTGGTGTGACGGCGATCTTCGGCGAGTGCGTGCTTCCTGCTTATCTGTTGCAGTGATTTGCCAGACAGTGCGTGTCTCCCCGGATGCTTCAACACTTGAGTTTTCTCACAAAAAGAGCTTACACGCGGCACGTCTTTTTAAAGATGCCTCGCCCGTGTACTTCTGGTTGCGGCAGATTGGTATCGGACTCTGATGGGCACGAGCGCTGTCTAGTATGTTTGGGCATTGATAATGCTAGAGCAGCGCTCGTGGATGACTCATGTTCTCTCTGTGGGAACATGACAATCGCCTCACTAAGGTCGAGACTCAGTGAACTCGCAAGAGTGAGAGTCCCCTCATCCACCCCCCGTCCTGCGGCTGGTGGCCAGGGTGACCTGAGGGTTACGGTCTGGAACAAGGCGCCGACTATGTGTCCGCGACCCCAGCCCCCCTCTTCAGTGACGGTGCCCGCTAGTGAGCAGTTGATTCCCGCGGGTCTACCCTCTGGTGGCCCGCGTGTTTCAGCTAAAGCTACAGAGGAAGATGCCATGTCTGTTGCACCATCACTAGGTGGGTTTGATTCTTCTGGTAGTGACGACTCGTCACAGCTGCCACCTTCCGGTGTGCATACGGCTGTGCTCGAGTCCGATCCGGAGATGACAGCCATGCTTTCCCGGGGCAGCCGCGAGCATCGGACTTGAGTGGAGGCCTCCACCCTGTCCTGAGCGCTCGCGGCTGGACGATTGGTTTTTGGGTAAGGCCGCCGACCCCCGTCCTCGGCAAACCCCAATTCCTTTCTTCCCGGATGTGCATGATGAGGTCTCGAAGTCCTGGAAGACCCCCCTGTCTTCTCGGGACCGCTCGTTGGTCTCATCCGCCTTTCCTCCCCTCGAAGATGCAGCTGCCCGTGGGTACACTGGGCTTCCCCCGGTTGAACACTCTGTTGCCATCCAACTATGTCCTCAGAGTGCTTCTTCTCGGGGCGAGCCTAAGCACCCATCCAAGGCCTGTAGATTTTCGTCTACCTTGGTGGCGAAGTCTTACAGAGCGGCGGGACAGGCAGCTGCTTTACTGCATGCTATGGCCACTCTGCAGGTCTACCAGGCCCAGATGCTCAGAGACATGCACGAGGGTAGGACAGACCCAGGGCTCTTCAATGAGCTGCGCGCCACGACCGACCTTGCTCTCCGGGCAACGAAGGTTACCGCACGCTCCCTGGGTCTGGTGATGTCCACAGCTGTGGTCCAGGAGAGACATCTTTGGCTGAACCTGGCTGACATGCGGGACACCGAGCGGACACGTCTGCTCAACGCCCCCCTGTCCCAGGCCGGCCTCTTCGGCGGTGCAGTTGAGGATTTCGCCCAACAGTTCTCAACTGCCCAGAAACAGACTGAGGCCATCAAGCACATTCTGCCCCGCCGGCCCGCTGCTGCCTCCACCCGCCCGGCCGGGCAGACGTCTCAGCCTGTTTCCCGCCGAGGGCGCCCTCCTGCGGCTCCCGCCCGGACCACGCAGCAGCCTCCACCCAGGGCCGGTCGCGGAGGAAGCCGCAAGAAGGCGCCACAGCCCTCTCCTGCCCCGCCCCCCGCTTAACGCCGGGCCAAGCGGCGCTCCTGAGACGGGCTGCTCAGGGATGATGGTCGTTTTTCAGGAGATGGTAGCAGGACCACTCCTTCCCCCGGTGGAGGGCCGGGGGAGAATCTTTTGTTCTCCGCTCCCCGCTGCTCACCCACGGGTGGGCAGCACCCTAAAGTGGTTAAAGACAGAAATTACCCCCTCTTCCCTGAGCTCACAGAGTTCTCGGGCGACACAGAGCGCCGCCCACAAGCCGTGCTCTCCTCGCCCCCCCTGTCCCAGAGGCGGTTGACACGGCGTGCCGTCCACGGACAGCTTCGCCCCTGTCCCCCTCTGTCGCCAGACCCCTGGCAGAGCAGGCCCTCGCGGGACGACCTCCCTGGTCCTCCCCTGGCCCCCTCTGCCAGGGCGCGGTTGCCAACTGTGCCCCCACATCGGGCCGCTATGCCATCCACGTCTGGGCCAGTTGCTCCGCTTCGCTGCCCCTCCGGGGGGACGCCTGTGGTTCGCATGATCCCGCTGGTTCAGTTCCTGGGAGCTTGGTTAGAGCTTCCCCGTCTGTCCCGCTGGATCGCACGGACCATCAGGCTCGGCTATGCGATTCAGTTCGCACGGTCTCCTCCCCGCTTCAGGGGAGTCCGCTCCACTTTGGTCGGTGTCAATGCCCCTATCATGAGAGCAGAGATTGCCACCCTGCTGGCGAAGGGTGCAATCAAGACTGTCCCTCCAGCCGAGATGAGGTCTGGCTTCTACAGCCCCTACTTCATTGTCCCCAAGAAAACCGGTGGGTTACGGCCAATCCTGGACTTGCGCGTGCTGAACCGCTCCCTTCACAGGATGCCGTTCAAGATGCTCACTGTCAGACGCGTTTTCGAATGCGTACGGCCCCAGGATTGGTTTTCAGCGATCGACCTGAAGGACGCCTACTTTCATGTCTCCATTATTCCTCGACACAAACCGTTCCTACGGTTTGCTTTCGAGGGGCAGGTATACCAGTACGCGATTCTCCCTTTCGGGCTAGCCCTGTCTCCTCGCATCTTCACGAAGGTCGTCGAGGCGGGGTTCGCATCCTGAGTTATATCGACGACTGGCTGATCCTAGCTCACTCTCGAGATCAGGTTTGCGAACACAGGGACTTAGTGCTCCGGCACCTAACTCGTCTGGGCCTTCGGGTCAACTGGGAGAAGAGCAAACTTTGCCCCGTGCAGAGGATCTCTTTTCTCGGTATGGACATTGACTCGGTCGCCATGTCCACACAGCTTACGAGCGCGCGCGCAGTCACTGCTGACTTGCCTGAGACAATTCGAGGGCAAGAGTGCGGTTCCACTGAAACTCTTTCAGAGGCTCCTGGGGCATATGGCATCTGCAGCCGCGTTTACGCCGCTCGGATTGATTCATATGAGACCGCTTCAGCTTTGGCTTCGCGACCGAGTCCCGAGGTGGGCATGGCAACAAGGCACGCTCCGAGTACCAGTTACTCCAACCTGCCGTCAGTTCTTCACCCCGTGGTCGAACCTCAGTTTTCTCAGGGCGGATGTCCCCCTGGAACGAGCTTCCCGGCATGTTGTTGTCTCAACAGATGCCTCCACCACGGGCTGGGGCGCCATGTGCAATGGACATGCTGCCGCGGGCTCCTGGACAGGACCCCAGCGCCTATGGCATGTCAATTGCCTCGAGTTGTTGGCAGTACGCCTTGCCCTGCACTGCTTTTGGGCGTTGCTCCGGGGTCAACACGTACTAGTCCGATCAGACAATACCGCTACTGTAGTGTACATCAACCGTCAAGGTGGTTTACGCTCCCGCCGTATGTCACAACTCGCCCGCCACCTCCTCCTATGGAGTCAGAAGCATCTGAGGTTGCTTCGAGCCATTTTCATTCCCGGAGTTCTGAAATGTGCAGCCGACGAGCTCTCATGGCTTCAGCCCCTCCCTGGAGAATGGCGACTCCATCCCCAGTCGGTTCAGCTGATTTGGGACCAGTTCGGGGACGCACAGATAGATCTGTTTGCCTCTAACGACTCGACCCATTGCGCCCTGTATTTTTCCCTGACCGAGGGCACGGATGCACTGGCGCACAGCTGGCCGATCTTTGGAGCCTCCACGTGTGGCTCCTGGACGGCTCGAGGCAGGTTTGAGTACCCTACCACCAGCGGTGGTCGCTACCATCACTTCCGCTAGAGCGTCGTCCACGAGACACGTCTATGCGTTGAAGTGGAACCTCTTCGTCAACTGGTGCTCTTCTCACCGAGAAGACCCCCGGAGATGCTCGATCAGCGTTGTGCTTTCCTTCCTTCAACAGGGGTTGGAGCGAAGGCTGTCTCCCTCCGCCCTGAAGGTCTATGTTGCTGCTATTGCCGCACACCATGACCTCGTCGAAGGTAAGTCGGTGGGGAAGCACGACCTGGTCATCACGTTCCTGAGAGGAGCGAGGAGACTGAATCCTCCTCGCCCTCCTCTCGTTCCCTCTTGGGACCTCTCAGTGGTTCTAACTGCCCTGAAGAGTGCTCCCTTTGAGCCCCTGCAATCAGTCGAGCTTAACTTCCTGTCAATGAAGAAATGAAGACAGCGCTCCTGGTTGCACTGGCCTCCATCAAGAGGGTAGGGGACCTGCACGCATTCTCCGTTGACGAAGCGTGCCTGGAATTCGGGCCGGGTTACTCTCACGTGATCCTGAGACCCCGGCCTGGATACGTGCCCAAGGTTCCCACCACTCCCTTCCGGGACCAGGTGGTGAACCTGCAAGCGCTGCCCCCGGAGGAGGCAGACCCAGCCTTGGCACTGCTCTGTCCAGTACGCGCTCTTTTTTTAACTGCCAAGTGAGGAGCTCTGTCCTAGGTCTATAGTGACAGTCACAATCGCGCACCTGACCACACCACACGCTACAAAAAATATAACTGCTAATGCCAAATAATGAAAAATCCTAACAAAAGCTCTCGTTTATACAGGCTGTATATTCTTCTTTACTTTTAAAGCTATGGGTTAACTTTTGTCCAGGCTAGCCGATCTAGGCATTTTAAAACAAACACAAAAACCCAAAAAGCCTAAAAAACAATCCTAATAATAATAGGCTGTAGCCTATAGTAGGAAGGCATATAGGTTTATTTTCGTTTTGTTACATTATTTAGGCTATTTTCAAACGCGTCAAGTGTACAAATAAAAAACAAAAACATAAGAAAACACAATCTATTGAGTCAGTATAATAAAGCCGTTAAGGCTACTTACAGATCTGCAGGCCTAGTCACCTTTTTTATGTTGTGGGCCAAAAACACTAACATGTCCACATTCTTGGATAAAAGACAGCTCCTCGACTTGTTAACAATAAATCCTGCTTTGGAAAATATGTGCTCTGCAGGAGTGGAGGTTGCAGGGATGCAGCCAGACAAAATATTTAGATTTTGTGGACATTTTGTCACATATAGCGCCTACAAACGCGTAGAAAACGCTAGGCGCGCCGTGTTCTCCTTTCTACAAAGCGCTAGGGCGGTTGCGCTCCGGAGGCGTCTGTCGTTGCTAAGCGCAACCATCAGCTGCACTCTCCGTTACAGCAAGGAAAAAGCTTGCGGCATTCTGAAAAGTTGAAATGTTTTTATTTCGAAGCGGCGCGGACGCGCTTGGAAAAAACGAGTGCGTCGCACCGTGACCGCATCGCTTCCATTATGAGCGTGCATACCGCGCGCCTACATTTGTAATAACGAACTTGAGCGCGCAAAAGACGCGATATGTAAACAGGCCCTAAAGCCAAAACAAGTAGCGTTTGAACTGAATGAATACAGCAAAACTACCTATATTCAAAATCCAACTTGATTGCAAAAAATGCCAATAGGCCCAATGTTCTCTTCAAAACCATGAATTTGGTTCTTAATCCTGTGGTTTGTTCAGTTCCTGATGTGAATCTTGAGACGTGCACACAATTTTCTGAAGTTTTTGTTTAGAAAATACAGGATATTAGATCACACCTCTCTCCTCTTTACATAGATCACTCTAAATTGGTCCTTACATCCAGTATTTTTAACAATTTTTCTCAATTACTTAAAATAATTTCTCAGATAAAATTCACATTCTGTCAATCAGATCTATTGCCTGGTCATCTGTTTAGAGACGTTTTAGACACAGTCTTTAATAAATGGGGGTTTTCCAGAAAGTTTTAAACAAGCTATTGTACAGCCCCTATTGAAAGGACCTCACCTTGACCACACCGTGCATAACAACTACTGGCAACTACTGGCAACTATATCTCTAAACTCCCATTCATTTAAAAGTTTTTGGAAAAAGCTGCACTCTTACAGTTTACCTCATACCTGAATATTTTTAATATTCTAGACCCATTTCAATCTGGTTTTAGAGTCAACACTGTTGAAGGTTACAACATTCTTTTGACATTCTTTTGTCCATTGATTCTGGGTCTTCTGTTATCCTGATACTTTTAGATTTGAGTGTCGCATTTGACACTATTGATCATAATATTCTTCTAAATCAACTTGAGTGTGTTGTTGAATTTGAGGGTCTTGATTTACAGTGGTTTGCCTAATTTTTAAAGGGAAGGACTTTCTCTGTAAATATCGGGTCATTCACTTCACCCACTGCGTCGATCCATTGTGGTGTTCCACAGGGATCCATTCTTGGCCCTATTTTGTTTTCCCTCTACATGTTACCTTTAGGCTCAATATTCAAGAAATATAACATAAATTATTACTGTTACACTGACGACCTCCAACTATATATTTCAATCAAACCAGGAAATGACTTTTCACTAGATAATCTCTTCACATGCCTCGATGAAGTCAAGACCTGGATGACAAATAACTCACTGCAACTGAATGAAAAAAAGTGCTTCTACTGGGTCCTGCTGCTACCAACAACTCCATTAAACCACAACTAGGTTCCTTAAAGGACAAGTTCGGTATTTTACACTTAAAGCCCTGTTTTAAGATTTGAGGTAGGCCAACGTACAGACAGTTACAGTTGTCCAATCGAGAGGAAATTACTGCATGAATCACAATTTCAATGTCTTTACTAGAAAGAAAGTTTTTCACATTTGCTATAGATTGGAGGAAAAAACCCTACTCTTTACAACTGCATTTACATGCTTATCAAATTGGAGAAGAGATTTTAAAAATAACTCCAAGATTTTTTCCCTGATTGTGTAGGTTGTTACTTAAAGGACAAGTTCGGTATTTTACACTTAAAGTCCTGTTTTAAGATAGTTTCTGATGATTTTAGGTTTCTGTGTTAGCACCCCCCACCTCCACAATGGTTTCATAGGGGCACTGGAAGAATCATTCATAAAACGCATTAAACTTTGTGAAAAATGTGAAAAACGTTCTCTCTAGTAATGACCTTAAAATTGTGATTCATAATCAGTAATTTATTTTTCATAGAGCAGTAATTTCCTCTCGATTGGACTACTGTAACTCTCTGTACGTTGGCCTACCTCAAACTACACTGTCTCGGTTACAGATGGTTCAAAATTCGGCAGCCAGATTGTTAACAGGAACTAAGAAAAGGGATCATATCTCCCCTGTTCTTGCCTCATTGCAATGGCTACCAATTAGAGTCGACTTTAAGATCCTTCTTTTTGCATACAAGGCACTACACAGTTCGGCCCCAGATTATATTTGTGATCTTATTATGCCATACACAGCCTCTAGGTCACTAAGATCTTGTGATCAGTTACTTTTATCTGTCCCTTGTTCTCGTTGTAAAAGAAAAGGTGATCGAGCTTTCTCTGTAGTCGCCCCAAAGCTCTGGAACAGTTTACCTTTAAACATCAGGGCCTCTCCATCACCGGTTACTTTTAAATAAAGAAATTTTTTACTCTCTTGCGTTTGAGTGATGTTGTGTATGTATTTTAAATTAGTTGCTGTTCTACATTATGTATGTATATACTGTCAGGGTTCTGTCACTTCTGTCTAGTCTATTTCTTGGTTTTGTGACAGAGCCCTGACACTCCTGTTTTGTCTGTGTGCCTTGTTTCACGTGCTTTCATGTCATGTTTTGTGTGAACACGTGGCTTATGAGTGTTCTCATTGGCTGGTTGTTCATGTCTCATTTCGTGTTAGCACATGGCTTGTGATTTGTTTTACTGGCCATGTGCTTGTGTTCAAGTCATGTTTGGTGTGAGCACATGGCTTGTCATGTATGTTTCCTTGTGCCATGTGCTCTCTTGTCATTGTCTAACCCCGCCCATCTTGTTACTTGATTATTGATTCATTTGCCCCACCTGTCCTCCCTCATTACCCACTTTTGTTTGCTTCTCTATTTATTCTCCTTGTGTTTTCAGTCCTGTGTTTGTTGTATGTATACACTGTGTGTTTCTCTGCTGTGTGCTTCTGTGAAATCGTTCAGTTCTGTCTTGTTTTCCCCCTCGGTAGTTTTTGTTGCCTGTTTTGTTTTATTTTATTATCATTAAAAGCCCATCAACTCTGCACCTGAGTCCTAGCTCCTTTCACCACCCCCGCACCTGACATATACATTGAATGATTTTGATATTTGATTTTTATGTCCTTTTTTTCTACTCCTTTTCTCTTTATTTAATTTTTATTGATTTATTTGATTGCACTGTAAAGCACTTTGGATCAACTATGGTTGTGTTAAACTTGTGCTCTATAAATAAAATTTGACTTGACCATAGTTTCACAGAGAGCTCAATAGAATACACTTAAGCTTAATCTGTTTAAAAGCTTAAAGCTTGAATTTATATAAAAGATCTATATAAATATAAATTCAAGCTTTACGCTTTTAAACAGATTAAGAAGTCTCTTCTAATGCTCACAACATACCTGATTTTACTCAATGTTATGTTTAAATTGCTGGTGTTTGTTAGTCCAGTTTTTTCTGAGTTATTTGTACAGGTCATCGTGTTTTTCACGGTCCTTTTTATGATATAACTTTGAGCACTGACAATGGAATACATTTCTTTTTGGGCCCATTTTACTTCATGAAATACCTACCCACATAATTTGTGAGAAAATACAGGTTCATTTGAAAGCCCTCTCGGGATAAAAGCCTTTCTCGTTCAAGACTTGCTCGGTAAAAAGGAAAAGGAATTGACAGTAAAAAGGAATTGTGTTGCATTGTGGATGCCATGGCAACAACTAAACCCAACATGGACTCTGTACTTAATGAGACTGACATCAAAACATTGAATCATTGTAAAGTATATGCCCCTAAATGTCATCAGATTACAGATCACAGCCATTAAATGGCTCAATTCCTTGGAGCCTCTTCTTTAAATTACCTGAAGGAACTGATAGGCTCTGATTGTATAGGTTCTCAAAAGTCATGGGCTTTTTAAAGTAAAAAGAGTACCAGCATCAATGAGTTGCTTTCATGTACAATGCCCCCTATTGTGCAGAGTTGTGCTCCATAGACTGTGGAAAAGAAGGTGTGGTGGTTCATTTACAAAATATGTGTTTCCAATGAGAAATAAATTCCACTGCCTGTCAATAGAAATACCTACTGCTTTAACTCTTTTTTTTTTTTTACCATTTTACACATTGTAGAGTAATATTAAAGTAAAATAAATGCTAAACTTGCAATGCTTTTTAAACCATCAGAAACTTTTAGACTATCTACAAAATGTTTTGTATAAAAAATATCTTATTTTAGCATAGATAACCTTTGACTGGTTGTGAAAACAACAATAATAATAAGCACCACATCCTTAATGGGATGTGAATTCTGTCTATTATCAGTACATGTATTCATTTAGTGATTACGGTTTACTAGCACTTAAGAATGTCTTACAAGTGAATGTCTTCCTGGTCTGTTCCTTACAGCTGTGCTGTCATTAGCTGGAATCTGCGTCTACATGGCGTACTCTGCGGCCGCCTTCAAAGAGGCTGTGAGTATCTCTGGCCACAAAACCCTGGAGGACATAGAGATTTACTTTGGCTGGTCTCTGGTTCTGGCCTCTGTTTCTTTTGTTGGAGAACTCTGTACTGCCATGGCATTCTTACTGGCCTCAGCCAGAGTGAGCCAGCTGACCAATCAGGATGAAGATGAATAATTATATGATGTGACATGATCTGAATTAGGGTTGTATAAGGACAGGTGAGAACTGCACCACATGTAGGCATCGAAAATGACATATAAACACTGAAAATTAAATTGATGTTTACATTTTCATATTTTTTAAAGGGAAAAATGAAAATTTCAGTGCATAATACTGGGTCAATCTTTGAGGTTTGTGAACCCCTAGAAAAAAAAAGATCAATGATTTATGACAACATGTGTTTTTACATCCCTTAAACTCATCAAAATAAGTTAAGCAATTTATACAAGTTATAAAAGTTATGCAAGATTCAACTAATTTTTTAGTCAGTTTAATGTAATTTAATTTGAAATTACTTAAACTTCCAAGTTTATTGTCCTTAATGTAAGGCAGCAATTTTTTTTATACAGTAGGGGTTCCTCTGGGAGTTTTTTTATGTTTGTGACAAATGCCAATACTAAATTAATAAAATGAAAACATAATAATATTTAACACAACAATAACAATAAAAAACATGTCAAAATGTTAAATATACAAGTAAACATGTTGAAGAATGTATTAACACTAAAAATATCCTCAAGTAAATAATTAAGGGGGTTCAGCAGACGAAAAAATAAAGGGAATCCTTGATGTTTTAGAAACACATTTTTCGACCATTGCTTGCATTTGCTTATTGTTTTTAAGTAAGTTATTAATGTTCATTTTGTTTATTTAATACTCTCGAGTCTCTGCAAATTTTTCAAATCACAATAAAAGATCAGTTTTGCCTCTGTCATTTTAAAGGGATTTGTGTATGTTGAATATTTCTATTTGAGGATAAAAGTGCAGCATAGTCAACATGAACCATTAATATTTTATATTAATATTTGTTTTATTTTTCGAGAGAGGTGGTACCCTGTGATTTAATTTATGCTAATTTATAGCAACACGCATTTTCATGTGGAGTGCTTATTTAAAAAGCAAATAAAAAGCAGCCAGTAATTGCAAATACATTCCTCGTTACTTGCTATCAATTTGCCTACATGACAATCAGACCTTGTTACTTGAATCTAGATCTAGCTGAATAAATATTCACAGTTATAATTTTATTATGTTCATACAAGACTAAAATCTTGAATCTCTTCAGATCAGGAAGTGAAAGCAGATGCTTCATCTCTCCAGATGGCTGGATCTGTCCCTCACAGATAAGCTTGTTATAAAATCATTATGTAAATGGACGACAGACACAAAGGTTTCTGATAGCATGGCATCATTTGGGAAATTACACTGCAATTTTGCAAAATACAACAGCCTTGCTGCATCTGTCTGACTGATTTCCACAATTACTGATTTAGGAGACTTGTAGAAAAAACCCTATTCCATGGTTTCACAGACAAGGCGTAAAGACCCAAACTAAAATGCATGTTTGAGCTGTTTTAACTGAAAGTAACTTGCAGTGGGATATCTTAAAATATTCAGAGTCATTGTTTTGTCTTAAGATGCACACCAGTAATGCTTCTAAGGCACATTTATAAAAGCTTACATGTCCTAACTAAACTAAGACCTAATCCTGGCTTAATCTAAGCCCTGTCTGTGAAACCAAGCCTATGATATTTAATGCTGACTGTCAGGGCTGGAGGTTTCTTGCTACAGCGGTTTCATCATATATTTTGATCTCAGTGATCTGAGAGGTGAGAAGTATTGATTTTGAGCTTGTTTGAGATGGATTGGAAATAATACAAAAAATAAACAATCCCGATGAATGCAAACAAAAAGATGATGTCTTGAGCTTAAATCTCACATGTAAATATTTAAATGCATATTACTGTTAATGTACTTAAAGTACATGTTTACTTCTATTTAGTTTAGCGTATTGTAAGACAGTGAAAAATTGAAAATATAAATTGATGATTTGACAGGCTGGAAAATGACCAAAAGGATTTATAATCATTTGTTAACAGAATGAAACAGTGACCCTACTATAAATACAAAATCAGAAATTGATTATATTATTTTTATATTATGATGACTATTATAATATATGTGTGTATAAAACATCCTTTTGCCTAGAAGTGTATCTTTAGTGTTAGACTTCACTGAAGAGATTCAATAAATGCCCTGAAATCATTGAAAAAACAACAACAAAAAGTATCTTAACGCGACCAGGCACTGTTTTGAGGACAATCAATGAGCAGACATATCAGGTCAAGCGTAAAATGTAATGCTATTTCAGAGCAGAAGTAATGCTTCAATTCAAGAAGCTTCCTTCTGAATATTTTAAGGGCTAGCTTTTTGAGGTTGACCTTGAACTTATCTCCTGTCCTGTGGAGTCATTCAACCTTGAATACAGCGCTATCTGCAGACGCTTTGATTGTATTCACAGATGAGAAGCGCCACATTCTTTTTCTTTCTTTTTTTCTGAGGCCTTGTCTACGTTTTGTGATTTTACATTATGCGATCTTTGTCTCTCTCTGCTGGTGGACAGACGTAATGTTTTTTGAATTTTATAATTATAAATGTTTTGTAAAACAGTAATATTGTGAGATATTAATACAATTTAAAATAGTTGTTTTCTATTTGAATATATTTAAACTTTTTAAAATTGTAACTATCCTTTAAATTGATCAAAAGTGACAGTGAAGACATTCATAATGTTAAGAAAAGATTTCTATTTAATAAATGCTTTAATAAATGTAAAAAATACATTTAATAGATGAAAATAAATGCTGTTCATTCAACTTTCTATTCATCAAAGAATCCCGAAAATTCAGTTTGACTGTTTCTACAAAAATATTAAGCAGTAAAACTGTTTTTAACATTGATAATAATAATAAATATTGAGCAGCAAATTTTCAGAATAATTTATGAAGGATCATGTGACACTGAAAACTGAGTAATGATGATGAAATTTCAGCTTTGCCATCACAGGAATAAATTACATAAAAAAGTATGCAAATAGAAAACAGTTATTTTTATTTGTAATAATATTTCGCAATATCTTTTTTACTGTATTTTTTGCCCCATTGACTTCCATTGTAGCCTATGAAAAAAAAAAAAAGTCAGCTGTTCGGTTACTGACATTCTTCAAAATATCATCTTTCCTGTTCAGCAGAAGAAAAAAATTCATACAGGTTTGGAACAACTTGAGGGTGAATAAACTACAGAATTTTCATTGCTGGGTGAACTATCCCTTCAAAATTAGCCTACTAAAGTTCTTCAGTCAAGAGCAGTGAAGGATTTCTTTGTCTTTTGTTTGCTGAACAGTGAAAACATAGACAGCAGCAAGAATATTAGGCTGCTGTCTCTTTAGGACATAATGCACTGATCCAATACACTGAAACTGTACACATGCTTTGTCTTTCATGACTATTTACGTTCACTTAAGACATAACTATGTTCGGGATATGAGGTATTTGCCAAGACATGGCATGTTGACTATTTTTGTGTGAATTTGTCCGTTCAAGCGCAAGAAGACTTAAAAGCAAACTCAATTTAATATTCGCATGCTGTCTGAGACTGGCTTTCCGTGTGCCCACACAAAACTTCACAGCACGTGTAAGTTCTCTTTCACTCTTGCGCTTGAATGATAAACTTTTGTGACGATGCAGCACTGGCCCGATCGAGACAGTACCGTCAACTGTCCCGAGCGTCTTTCATGCTGGCCCCAAGCCCTGCCCAGCGCTTTCGTTATTATTTTGTGCCTCTCCAAATTAGCATTGATTGTCTGTTTAACTCTTCCACTGCCAGCCACTGGAAAAATTGATAATTTTCAGAAAACTCTCATGGCCTCAACAACAACTCTCAACAAAAACAGGAATCGTTAAGTAAGCTCGCATGAGTCTGTTATATTGATGCACAAACAAACCCTGCATGTGCGCTCTCGACGCACTGATCGCACATTGCATTTATGGACATTTACACATTTCAGTGCATCGCACACACATACTGGTTAGTGTTTTTATCTGTCGTGTATGTTGCTGTGTTTAGTAATTCTGAATTGATCCATGTACTGTAGTAGGTCTTTGCAGTCAGGTCAAGGAGGCTGGTTTAGGGGCTTTTTTTTGGCCATGTGGTACTGTTCAGTATCACAACTTGACTCGTCTAATGTAAACAAGCTCTTTGCTGTTGCACTGCACACACACACACACACTATACACTGAATAGTTTTTTTCTGTAAGTTTTTTTTTTTCATGGGCTTTTTGATGTGCAGAAAAGAAACGTGAAGTCCGCACACTGAAAATAGCAGCTCCAAAAATGTTTTATTTAGTAGCGCAACGTTTAGACCATCAGGTCTTTATCAGGCATACTTTTTGTTGTGCATAAATGTATTAATTAAATGGACTCCTTATATCATTTGGTCTCACAGTGTCCTTTTTTGGAAAGACCTAAATTTACCTTTTAAAAAGCTTGCAGAAAATACATTTTTGTGAGAATCCCCCTTCAATCTGAAAGTTTATGAAGCAAATGACAAAATTAAACAAGATAAATGTATGTTCAGTATATGTATGCCTAATTTCACGATAAGAGTGCGATTAATGATTAAAAATAGTTTGTGCTTTGGCTTTGCGTGACACTGCGGATGAATGTAGTTATCCTACTGCTCATAAAACAGAAAATTAATGAATAGACACAGTAAATGCCAGTGTAAATGTCATTGGCCAAGTAAGAGCTGTGCGCATAAACCTCACTCTCAAGAAGCGCTCTAGCGACTGACACTATAGGCTGCGGTCTTAAGCCTCCTTGTTAGAGCGCCCGAACTTGGAGACCCCGGTTCACATCCTGCTTGGAGGGTTCAGTAGGACCGGTTACACCAGCACAGTGCTACAACAAAGGTAATGAAATGACCCTTCACAATAGATCATGCTTTACAATGAACTCTGTTAGAGTTCAATAAAACACCGTACTCACCTGTTGAGTATAAAAAACACCATCTCTGCGTTGCTTTTACAACATTTCAAATCCCACAGTTCTCGCCATCTCCGAAAAGCCAAGCCAATGTTGATTCTCGTTGTCATGAAATGCTCCGAGACACGAAGGTTGAGGATCTAAACGCAGTATTTATTGAAAGGTTAATCCACAATCAAAGTCCAAAAACAGGCAAAGGTCAAAAGACAGGCAAACAATCCAAACATATACCAGGGCAGGAACTTACATCCAGAAAACAGGCAACAGGGTCAAATCCAGGGAACAGATAATCAATAGAGTGCTCAGAAATGCAGTAGTGACACAAACAAGACTTCGCAACGAATGACTGAATTGACCAGGCTTATATAGGGTGAGCTAATGATGCTAATGAGACACTGACAGCAATCAGGGATAATGAGACAAGGATGTTACTTCTGGTAAATGTAGTCCATGTGTGAATGGCAGTGAACAAGAGGGGAGTTCCCTCTAGTGGATATCAAGAGCACTCCATCTGGTGATCGTGATACTTGCTTTGTTAAGAACTCTGTCACGTTTTCTTTTTTGCCAGCAGACTCTCCTCTGTTCAGCGTTTTTTTCTTTTCTCAAATGGGTGATTCCCTGGAGATTCGAGATTTAGCTTCTCCATGTCAACCTTTCTCGCTCGTTGTGACAACTAACCTATGCTGCTCCCACACCATACATGCGTCATAGCTGGATCAACTTTTTTTTACGGATATGACGAGACATGCATGGGAGAGTGATGCATATACACAATTTCACATGAAAACCACATCAGGACTAAAATATAAACACTTATAATAGGCTTATACCATAGTGTATGCAAGACAAAAACACATTTTCAAATAAATACTAATTAATTATTCAAATTAATTTTGTATACTGAAGGAATACAACTTTGTCAAATGTTTAATTTAGTTTCTAATACTATCTGTAAATTAAGTTTAGCATTCAGCTGTGGAGGACGAAACTCCTGTCTTATTCTGTGTCTCTATATACAGCGGTCAGACGGGTTTTCTTTCTATTGTAAGTTAAATTAAACATGTTAATGAAACTCTTGGAGACTCTCGCAAGCTTTTGTCTTAGCAAGAGAGAGTCCTGTCACTCCTGTTCTGGAGTCTCAGGGTTTGTTCTGGAGTCTCAGGGTTTGAATAAGTTTTTCCCTCTCTCTTTTAATACAAGTTTCTAAACCTGTATACGAGTTTCCACCATCACAATGTAATCCCTCCCTCTTGAAATGTATATAAACTACAATGTAACATTCCCTTAGTTAGACTTGACTTGACTTGGTGACTACAGCTACCGACAGCTTGTGTTCTCAATAAAGAATCCTGCTGAAGATACTACCAACGTCTCCTGGTTCTTCACGTCTGAGTCTCCTACACTTAAGAAGAAAAAAAGTTCACAACAGATGGTGCCGTGACCCGGATGGAGAAACTGAAACTCAACAAAGAATGAACTTCTGACTGAATTCCAGACTGGATCTTGAAACTTCAAGCTCAACAAAGAATCTCAACAAAGAATGAACTTCTGATTGAATTCCAGAACTGAACCTCAACAAGAATTCACCTTTCTGACTGAAGTTCCAGACAGATTTTTTTTCAGTACAAACAACGATTCGGTGAGTTTCACTCTATTCAAAGAACCGCTGAATGACCAGTATAAATCTCTGTGCCGCCAGAGAGAAAAGTTAACAGACTGCTGTAGAGTTTGTTTAACTAATTTATCCTCTAAAGTTTTCTGTTAGAGATGAAATTTTATCCTCTGTTTCAGGCAGGGAAGATTAGCCTTACGTATTAATATTTGAAAGATATCCTCTGTTTCAGGCAGACAGGAAAGAAAGAATACCCTCTGTTTCAGGCAGGGAAGTTTTAACATTACGTGTTAATATATTGGTTTGGTTACCCTCTGGTCACAGAGAAGATTAGCATTACGTGCTAATAATATTTTGGTTTTATCCTCTAAATAGTCAGGGAAGTTGTTTGTATCCTCTGATTCAATCAGGGAAGATTAGCGTAAAGTGCTAGTAATTTGTGTTACCCTTTGCTCTGCCAAGGAAGGTTAACAATAGTTTGATCTGTGTTAACAAGTGTAGCCTCTGTTTTGAACAGAGAAGTTTTAGTGTTTGTTTGTTTAGCATCATGTGCTAATAAGATTGTACCCTCTGTTGTAGATAATAGAGAGAAGTTTTATTTTTTTTTTTTTTTTATTAAGTTGGTAACAAAGAAATCCACAAAATGGTTAGGAAGAATGCTAGACTGATTCCAACTACTGAGAAACGTGGATTAGCAAGCCCTTTATGGACAGACAGTGAGTTCAAGTCATTGTTAGGAGAGAAAATGGACTCCATAGTGACTGAGTCATTTAGATTGGATTTGACAAAGAAATTTGATATTGATCCAGACAAAGTTTGGTCTGTCGAAGAATGCAAGAAGGTGTTAGGTGCATGTATCAGAAAGAAAAACATGAAAGGCATAATCTGTTGCCATAGAGAATATAGCTTATCCATTGCACAAGAACAAACTAGGTGTATTGATAAGTTAAATGAACAAAACAAACAATTGCAGACTCAAGTGTCCTGTTTCAAGACAGAGGTGAGCCATAATCAGGCCTCAACCAAATGTGACTCTGAAGACCAACAGTCAGATGAAAGCTATCCTGATTTACAGTCTTTCTGTAGACTAGAAAACACTAGAAATTCTGGTTTGATAGATAAAGATGTAAATGCATTTGAAGTGTGTGGAGCAAGACAAAAGGCTCAGACTAGGGCAAAAGGCATTGACTCTGTTCAATCTGTAACCCCCATACTGCAGCAACAAGCAGTCAAATTATCTTTAGGTCCTAAAGAAATCGAGAGAATCGCTGAAAATTTGCCATCAGTGCAAAGAAATTTTTCTGAGTTTAGAAGGGCATTGATCAGTAAAATGCGTCTTTACGACAGGTCATTGGCAGAAGTCACACAGCTGATGTCACAAATTCTAACTGAATCTGAATTCAACAGTTTTGAGTCTGCTGTTACTTCTGAACTACAACATGCCAGAAAAGATAAACTGAGAGAGGGAGTTCTGAAAGCTTTGAAAAACATTGTTGGACCAAACATGGACTGGTCAAAGAATCACTAGTTGTGTACAGAAGAAACATGAGAATGTTAGTGAGTACACTCAAAGATTTTGTCAGTCAGCTGTAACTTACAGTGGCATAGCAGACACTTCAGAGAAGGTGTTAAATGACAATGGGCCATTAGTTCGCACATGGTATGATGGTCTTTTGTCAGAGCATAGAAATGCATTGCCTTTCTTAGACGTCACATGGGCTACCAGTACCCTGCAAAGTAACCTAGACAGGTTAGCTACTTGGGAAAGAGATTCTGATGTTAAAGAGAGAGTAAACATTGCAGCAGCATCCTTTAAGGTCAACGCAGAGAAGCAACAGAAACGCAAATGTCCTGAGAGAGAGGGCAGCAGTTGTTATTATTGTGGCAAACATGGACATTGGGGAAAAGAATGTAGAAAAAACAAAAAGAATGTTAGAGAAACTAACAATGTAACTCAGCTTCTGCTCAGCCTGCTGGCTGCTCTGAAGCAGCCTGTCCCCTCGTCATTAAGCTCGTTGGGCAGCTGTTTTAGTTGTTAACCATTTGGGCTGTGAGTGCTTAATTTCCCCACTAACTTACAACAGAGATAAAAGACTTCTGTTTTTGTTTAATAGAACAAAAGGAAAGTGACTATCTCAGCTTTCCTTTGTGGGGACAATGGTTAAGTAGACTCACAGCCTTAAATGTTATTTTACAGCACAGGCCTTTCATCATTAATAGTGTTAGGTCAGACTGTAAACGTAAAATGCCCTCATGCAGTGTCCACAATAATGCCGAACATTGTTTCATCCTCATGTATGATGTCTACTATGACTGAAGTTGTTAGAGGATGAAGGAGAAATAACTCAGATGAAGATTACACACGTCACAGGACAGGTAGCCAAAGAAATCTCTAGAATGTTGCAAGCTATTAGAGACTAAGTGGTACATCAAGTGATGTTAATTAAAGTAGTTGCAGTATTGTGTCAGGATAAACTGGACTCATTGTGTCACACTGTAAAAGTTGCTCCCCCTCCCACAGGGAAATGACAGGACACGGAACAGTGAGGAGCCCAGGGAAGAACCGATTGCAACAGGCGTCGGGGGCCAACCCTTGCGGTGAAGACTCCCTCATAGCCTTCCCCATCCACTAGCCCATCCTTACCTCACTGGTTCTATTTAGGTGTCAAAATAATTCAGAAAATAGGGAAAGAAGGAACAAAAATAGCAGACACGGGAAAAAGTTTACAACCCTAGTGTTTGAACAAAAACTGCTCTCCTGTCTTTTGTTTCCTTTCTTCCTCTGTGCAGACACCACCTGAGGACTGTCCCGAAACCCATACGCACCGACCTCGTCACCTGCGTATGAAGCCACAACCTCCAGAAAACAACTAGACCCACTCCCGAACCAACTATCACGAAAGAAAAAAAAATACACAACGCAGAGACTCACATACGAAACCTTCAGTCATCCATCAACATGATCAAGATTGTCGTTCTACTAAGCATCATAGACATCGCACAAAGTGTGGACTCCAGAAACAACATATTCTTAGAGCTGATGAATATGTCAAGAAATGCCCTGTTTGCTGGGAAGAACGTTTGCATGCCACACGCACCTTCAGTAGGAGCAGGAATCCCATGGGTGGCCCACCCTATCTCCAAATGTGACACGTGTACCTTATTCAATCATCATACCAGTGGATTATACAACAAGGATACATGTCACAACATAACAATTCCTCCCGCTTCTCCGTGTTGCATTCCAGGATTACCATCCTGCAACCTAACTTCAGCTACTCCCATCATGACAGATCTACTCCTGCCAATGATGTTCTATTGGTGCGTGGAAAATTATGCTCCAGCATCGACTCCACTGGGTGAAATTCCTCGTGAACGTTGCAGCTTTGTGATTGAAAGAGGAACAGAATCCCATGTGTACGTTACTACCACAGATAAGAAAGAGGAAAATGACTTAACAGAGTGTCTCTCCAGAAACCCATCCCTACCCAATTTTTTTGCAATAAATCAATTGTGTATGATCTCTCCATCAACTGACACTTTTTGGTTATGTGGAACTTCTGTCTACAGCATCCTCCCCAGTCAATTCAACGGAAGGTGCACCCTGGTTTATGTTCTACCAGCTATCAGAGAAAATACACACTCCACCCCAAGCTCCCCACAGCTACAAAATTCAGCTCCTACCACTAACGAAGCAGGTGGCTGCATTCCAGGACTCACTTGTGCACAAACATGGTGGTCAAGAACTCTTGGAGCATTAATACCATCTTATGGTGTCATGCAAGCCCTTGATCAAGTCAGAAGCTTATCGAATTCTGTACAGAAATTGGCCAATGAGCTTTGGCCCTGGGTAACATCACGGACACTCTCGCTTCGCACAAGATAATGATCTTACAGAACAGAGTGGCCTTGGATTACATTCTAGCAACGCAAGGAGGAGCCTGCACCATCATCGGACCTGAGTGCTGCACCGGGTTAATGGATCCAACAGAGAACTTGAACAAAATCCAACAAGACATTCTTGATCTTTCAGCAAAATTACATCAGATGACTGAAGATAATTCTTCATGGTTCGGAAACTTGATTGGTAAACCCTGGCTGTGGATAAAGGAAATAGCAATTATGTTGTTGTTTGTTCTACTGGCGTACTATCTATGCGTCCACAGTATCAAGTGCTTCATTCAACAAATTAATCACGCCTCTCACGAGAAAATCACAGTTCCAACCAGAAAAGACTATTATCCGTAAGAACTTCACAAACCCTGATTGCATGTTTGTTTTCTGTGTCAGCATGCAATTACAGAAAAGCAAACACAGAGTGCATTATGTGCCTGTAACTATCACAAGTTACAAGAATGAATTTTTAATTGTTTAAATTTGTATATAGTGTGGGAGTTATTTAGAACTCCCAAAGGGGGAATTGAAGGAATACAACTTTGTCAAATGTTTAATTTAGTTTGTAATACTATCTGTAAATTAAGTTTAGCATTCAGCTGTGGAGGACGAAACTCCTGTCTTATTCTGTGTCTCTATATACAGCGGTCAGACGGGTTTTCTTTCTATTGTAAGTTAAATTAAACATGTTAATGAAACTCTTGGAGACTCTCGCAAGCTTTTGTCTTAGCAAGAGAGAGTCCTGTCACTCCTGTTCTGGAGTCTCAGGGTTTGTTCTGGAGTCTCAGGGTTTGAATAAGTTTTTCCCTCTCTCTTTTAATACAAGTTTCTAAACCTGTATACGAGTTTCCACCATCACAATGTAATCCCTCCCTCTTGAAATGTATATAAACTACACTGTAACATTCCCTTAGTTAGACTTGACTTGACTTGGTGACTACAGCTACCGACAGCTCGTGTTCTCAATAAAGAATCCTGCTGAAGATACTACCAACGTCTCCTGGTTCTTCACTTCTGAGTCTCCTACACTTAAGAAGAAAAAAAGTTCACAACAATACCTTTGTATAATTTTGTATAATATAGTGTACCTTTAAGTCAGGGTTTACTCTAAAAAAAGCTTATTAACAATTTAAATTTAAGTAAATGCACATTGTTTAAAGATGTTTTACAAATGTTTACAGTACAGTGAGACAAACAAATTAAAAGGAAATTGCAGTGTACTATATTACTGTAATTACTGTCACAGTGTTTGTGTCACAATTCCTTAGGATAAATAAGTAAGCAAGCAAGCAAATAAATAAATAATATCAGCAGTTGAGGGGCACAAAGGTTTAAATGAATTTATTGCAATTATTGCAGTGTAATTAAAGGATTATTCCTGCCAGAAAAAACAATCACAACACACTGCTTTTCGCATTGAAATCCACTTGGTGGCGGCTCAGGCCCAGCCCAACACAACACCGCGTGCATCACATCAGCCTTACCCTGTCGGGGTTTACTTCCCACAATAAACCCCAGACTACGGCTACTTATTAAGCAGCCTAAAGACAGTCGCTTTGAGGGATTATTATTTAACACGCTGCGAGAGCACAACCTCTAGCGGCCAAGCTGCTTTGTCTTAAAAAATATATAAAAAGTGCGCGGGGTCTGCGCACGAGGGCCAGAAGCAGCCGCACTTCACACTGGCATCAATTACAGCGAGCAGTTTGCAAATAAACAAAGCTGCTGCCTCTCATAAATTCTGTGCGTAATTATGCACTGCAGATACATGCGGGGAGGCGATGAGATGCAGGCAGACGTTATTTATCCCATGAAGTCGCTGGTGCTGCAGACAAGATGGAGCTGATCAAATATTAAAGAGAAGCATATGGAGGTGCTGGGTGTGAGGAGGCCAACAGCAAGGTAGAAAGACAGGAGAGAGAGAGAGGGAGAGAGAGAGAGAGAGAGAGAGAGAGAGAGAGAGAGAGAGAGAGAGAGAGAGAGAGAGGGTGTGAGACAGATAGGGAGGGAGAATAAGGGAAGGAGTGGGTGTGCGTGAGATGGAGAGATGGAGGGAAAGAGTGCGCGTGAGGGAGTTAATGAGACAGAGAAGAGGAAAAAAGAGGCTAGATCGCTTGCCATGTCAAACCTTAGTCAACCTAGATGTCAACGGTATGGAGATGGGGCTTGTGAGGTACACTATTTGGGCAAAGGAGCCTGGAACTGATGGGATTGAGGCTGGGGAGCAGGAGGAGGAGGGAGCGGCCCTCATTCTCCTCATCTATTGTCATTAGGGAGCATCACTTCTGTGTTTATGCGCTGCTTTCCTATTGTTTTTCCATATAAACGCGCTAAACCGTTGTGCTTGCGTCTGTTGCAACGTCTCGCGCATTGCGCGGCGCTCAGGTTAAAACAAGTAGGCTAAACTTAAACAACGCGTATTTAGTTTTTCTTTTATTTCACTGCCCTGCGTCTCGAGTTTTTAATAGTGGATATTCTTCAACACTTGCAGTTTTTTTAACAGTAATTCTCTATATGACCGGCAGGTGGAGAAAGAACATTGAGAATGAACGTGTAGAACGTGTGCAGGTCTCAGCTAGGCTATGTTGAACAAGAGTGAGAGGGGTCGATGAGAAGAGCTGGTAAAACAAAAATAAATTACAATAGTGGTAATAAACTCTTTTCATACAACTGACACCACTACACTATAGATAATAAAAACCAATCAGCGTTTCATCTCACACTGGTAATATTTCACGAGACAGCATTTATGGGATATTGAGCCATTGAATTGTACAAAACGTGTTCCTGTAAAACCATAAGAATATTATATTGTGCTGCTAAAACTAGCATCCTGAGTGATGCACATGGAACTAAAGGCTGCTTTTTATTGAAAGAGAAATGCACACACACAAAGGAAACTAATATAAAAAAATGGAAATGTCTTGCTTCCGTAAATAAATGTTTAAGAAGGAGGGTTGCTAAGAGGATGGAAGAAAAAGATAAAACACGAAAAACAATGACTCTCGAAAGTCTGCATATTATCAGACCATGATAATCAGATTTTCCATGCTCATGTATTCCATGCATTCCACAATGGAATCACTGCTCACATTCTGAACTGCACAAATCAGATGCAAATCTCATGCATGAGATTTTATTAGACATGTGAGGACCATGATTTGTAACTAAATGTGCCAAAACAAATAAGCAAAGGCACACTTCAAGGGATTTCATGAAGGTCTCGAGGGTTGTGTTCTAAAAAGTAGCCCACTAAAAGGGCACACAACTTTGCATGTAAATCCATAATTGAGAACAATGTTTAAACCAAAACAACCCAGTGCCCTTGGGTAAATGTGAACAGATGTTCTTGAACTCTACAAATAAAATGAGTGACAGCAGAAATAAAACAATGAGTATTTTTTGGTATGCTGAAATCAAACTATAAATGTGAGTAGTAAACTGTATTTAAATTAGCCTTTATTTAAAGGATCATAGTAATGCAAGAATCTATATTTAATAGATTTAATTTCAACGAAAATTGAATGAATAAAGTCTACAACATTTTCATTTTCGTCAAGAATACTGAAAAATGGCAGCTAGACATTAAGGGTTAAAATTTCAGCATTAATGTAATTTTATACATAACACCATCAATAACAGCCTAGCTGACGCTACTTGACATATTAGAAGCCATATCACTTCCATCAGCTCCTAAGGCACTGTTATATAACCTCCCTGTATTAGCGATGGTTCATAGAAGACTTGTAGATATATGTAAATATGCATCTCAAAACGCACACCACAGAGACATGATTAAAAATATGGTTCTTCAGAGGGAGGTTCATTCTTACTATCAGAGGCCCTGTAGTATATACTGAGTCATTCTTCATAATGCTTGTGTTTACAGTAAAAGCAGTTCCCATGTGTGCACATTTGGCCTACTATCAACACCGCAAACTGAGCATATAAACATTTTGAATAAAAACATAGCACTTTTTGCTAATGCAATTATATCCATATGCCTTTCCTAGTGCAGCTTTATACTGCAGATGTTCAAAATGTCTGAAGGCTCTTTTTGGAGAAGACACGCGTCACAACTCTCTTTGGTGTTTCGGCTAATCCTTTATCACTTCAGCTTTATAAAGATAAACTTGTTTCCGCCACCACAGGCATTTGCCAATTTAATAACCGATATTATGGTTTTGAACTAATGCCATTTTCTGTTTCCCAATATGGATACGTTAAATCATTTGATGCAAAGAGAATAGATATTTCTTCATAATAGCTCAGGCGCTCTGCGAAAACAATAAGACTCCTGCTATATTGTGAATAGCCATCATTCTAATGCAATTCTCATAACCATGGGCTACATATCAGTTAAGAAAACACATCAAATTAACTAATATCTAATTTATTTTTTAAATTAAACAACAGTCATTCAAATTATATTAATTTCAATATGTAAAAGAGATATTTTATTATATTAAATGGACGTATTAAAAATAACTAAATGACCATAGTTTTAATTAAGTAAATTAATACTATTATTCAGCAAGGATGCACTTAATTAGTCAACATGTAATCAAGTGACAGTAAAAGCTTTTACATTGTTACAAAAAAAATCTATTTTTAAAAAAGTTGTTCTTTTGAACTTTCTATTCATCAAAGAATCCTGAAAAAAACTTATTTTAACATTGATAATAAGGAATGATTCCAGAGCACTAAATCATCATATTAGAATGACACTGATGACTGCCGAAAAACAAACTTTTAACACAATAATAAATTACATGAAATAAAATAAATTTAGAAATATATTAAAATATAAATTGTTCTAATATTTCATAATATTACAGTTTTTACAATATTTTTGATCAAATAAATGCAGCCTTGGTGAGCATAAGAGATTTCTTTCAAAAATATACCCCAAAGGTTTGCATGGTGCCATCACTCTCAATCATGTTGAAGGGCATAAACAAATATTGAGTATTTCGTAAAGTAAACTGCCTTGCTTAGCATGTATGGGGTATGGATTTGTATTTTATCAAGCATGGCTAGAAGTTAGAACACTATATTAACCAATCAGAACTAGGATTAGCCAACCCTATTTCATGAGTGCATTCAAATGGCAGAAGAAAGCTAAAAGATACAGTGTGCCTCAGCAGTTGAACTGTCTGTTTGATGTCTTCACACCGAGTGATACGCATTAATGTTTGCATAGGCCTACATCACACTCACATCAACTCTTTCTGCAGAGTGGCGATGTCATCTCAGGAATGCTGACAAACTCCACTGCACGTCATCCCACGTGAACTGCACAACATTCCAAGAGCCCCAGTAAAACTGAATCTAGCACACACGAAATCTTTGGCCTTTAGAAATAGAAAACGGCAGGTCGCATCACGCCGTTGGTGAATTCCACAGGGCTCCAGACGAATGAAAACAAGACCCAGGCATCTCAACATAGCTCTAATTTGCATTACGGGTCTGATGAGTCATTTGGAGACTCCGGATAAAGACAGGGCTGCGGGAGGAAGAGGAGGAGGGCGAAGAGCTTCCCTCAGCGGCGTGCAGTCGAGGCAAGGGTTCCCCTGCAGCAGTGTTTAGAGGCCTGGTGCCTAATCTCTGATGAAATGTCTATTATCAGAGACTCTGCGGGAGAAAGTGGAGCAGAACAGATATGATGGAGAGGCGATTAGCTTCTGCCCTGCTGCCTCCTGCTTCCCTCCAGCTAACTCAGTCATTCATTCATAATGTGCACCTCCTGTATCAGCCCGTGTCACGAGTGCAGAGAAAGTTTGCATGAAATCCAGTCGACTGGTGACAATTTAAGTGCGAGTGTCTGATAAAGCTCACACAGGCAAGAGGCTGCTATGTGCAGTGCACAAATCTTAGATATGACAGTAACTCGTGCCGATCGCGCTCGTGACGAATGGCTTCAGAGACGCATTGTAAACTGCATCAGGATGACAGTTTTTGTAATTATGAGTGTCGGGGCGTATGGCCTTTTCCTCCGGGAGCCCAGTCCTGCGGTCTCTTTAATGAACACATACAGTAGGGCCTAGGCTATAGCTACATTTAAAATATATCCCCAGGGGCGGATCTAGAAAAACATTTATAGGGTGGCGAGAGGAAGGCAGGAATTTTTGAGGGGTGGCAACATATGGCAGATGTATATACTGAATTTAATCACAGTTATCACTGTTTGATGAGAAATGGTATGTACACACTACAAAAGGGCACAGACTGCCATTTACAAACTCATACAGACAAACTCAGTCTCATGGAATCAATGGCATTTGAGGTTTCATGTGAAACAGTTCATATTAGGAATAAGCAGGGGTTAAATTGGGATTTATTATGTGGGGGCCGGTGCTCTCCCTAGGGGGGTCCGGGGGTATGACCCCCCCCCCCCCACCGGGATTTTTTTTTTTTAAATAAAAATTGGCACTTTCTGGAGAGTTTTGTGCAAAGAAATGGAGAAATTGAGTATTACATGATATGTGAAAAACTGCAAGGTTAAAAGCATATACTTTGCATTGTTGTAGTATCAACAGGTATTAGGACATTTAGCATTTACATTACTGTTAATCAGTCATCACTTGATTACACATTGTATTACCTTGTTATGATATATAGTGTCCAATACAATGTGCCAAACATAATGTGCCACATGAAGAGACAGTGCAGCATATGAAAGTAGAAACAGCTGAGAAGATTTGGGTCTGTGGTGACCAGGTCCACCTCACACACACTTCCTTCTCCCATTCTCTCTCTTTACTACTACAACACACACACACACACACACACACACACACACACACACACACACACACACACAGCCTACTCTGCATCATTTCACATCCAGGTATGCACAAGTCACAAACATTTTAATCAATCTATCCTTGTGGAAAGGTTGCTTGGTAGCTAAAAGTAGGTCTAGCAAGTCTTACATTTCTGTAATTCACACAGATCAAATACAAATATGCTGACTGAATAGATTGCTAGTTTATTTTGAGTAGCCAGCTAGCAGTTCTCTTGTTTGCTGATAATCCGGTGTCTTAAGTAAAATGCTCAAACATCTCCTGAGAAAAATCATCACATGGTCAACCAAGTCTTGGTTATTTATTTTTTATTTATTTTAATCTTATTTTCCTTACCTTGTCATTCAAGGCCATGGCACTTTTTGTACATTTCTGGAACGTTTGCGCGCTTCCACATCCCGCTCAACTACGGATCTCCCAGGAACATTCATTACATATTGCTGCGTACCTTTATCCGTGTCACCTAGATGCGCGTGCGCGATCATGGTCGACTGACAACGAGATTAAGCCCCGGCCCAATTTAACCACTGGGAATAAGTGACCATACAATGTCATCTCACGTAATAGGAGATAGAAGTATGATAGAAATAAGGGGCATTATCACAGGAAAAACATTAAGGTAAGACACAGGTGATGAGTGGCAGATGTGTGAGAGTTTTCAAATCAAATTAGTCTCTTGCCGCTCTGACGTAATCTCGTGCTGCATTCAGTGCAGGCGGACATTGGAGATTCGCGCTCGTAAATTGTCAAATTGGCCACAACTTTTAATTTGTTGCTGCCAACTGGGGTGGCATCAGGGGTGGCAAGGCTTTCTTTCCCTGTATAACATTTGAAAAGAGTGGCCAGCATCCACTAGAGGCTCTCAAGATGTCGTAAGGCCTATACCAAAAACCGAACGAAAACTATATTAGTGTTCACGTCAATGTACGATAACGTTCTTTTTATTATAAGCGCATGCTGCATTTATGTCATCTGCCACTTTAAATGCGCGAGCTGTCGGGTGGATTCTGATTGGCTGTCAATGTTTTTATCTTTCATCGGATGGAAAGAATAGTTCTGAAAGTGATATCTGTTCCTCTGTTTCGTTATTTTTTATAGCTGTGGTGTAGGCTAGACTTCACTATTCTTATAAAATTGAAAATATTATTATTAAAGCTTTTATAGTTATCGTCCGTGGTGTGAACAGGCTTTTAAAATAAAATAAGAAAAAACAAGCTTTAAAAAAGCTAAAACAAATAAATATCAAGATATTTCTTAATTGAACTCCTCCCCAAACCGGAATTCTTCAATTTAATAATTTTAATTATAAGTATTTTAGGGCGAGACACTACAGACAAAAAAATTGTTTTTTTATTAAGTTTTTTTTTTCAGACTAGTGGAAAGAAATCAGAAAAAATAAACTTTCAAGTGTATCTTTTAGCACTTTACCTATTTGTGTTGATTTTAATTACAGTACATATCTCTAAAGGCCGTTTATTCAAAATGAGTTTTTTTTCTCCGGCACGCAGTCAAAAATCTCCACTTCAGTAGCACTTACATACACCACACTTTACAGTTTTATTCCTATCTATATTCTTAAGGGTTTTACAGAGGGGTTTGTTCATATATAATTTGCCTGATTTGATAAATTTTACTCCTAAAAAAATTAGATTTTTCCCCCCTTCTGGCTGTTGATAGTATTTTATTGATTTATGGAGTGATAAAAAGAGATATAATCTCTTTAATATAAATCTCTATGATCTCAAAATCCCCTCTAAAAACTTTTTGAATATATATATTTTTTAAACTGGCTTTTATCAAATGTTCAGATTTTTATATATTAGTGCATATTTTTTTATTTTATATGCATATTAGTGCATATTTAATTAGATAATGCCTCCTTTGCAAATTTAAACATAACATTTCAGAAAACATTTAACACATTTTTTGTGCTATTATAAATGTAATCAATCAACTGGAGAAGTATGGTGATATCTTAGTTAATTTTTTTACCCATATATTCATCTGGGGTCTCTTGCCTTAATTACTTATTTTAACACTTCTAATTTATGTGAATATAATTTTGAGTTTTAACATTTTTAAACTTTTAATATTGTTGTGGACAGTTTTGGAGTAAAAAACTATGGTGTTATAAGATGCTTTTATAGTCTCAGTTGGTCTTCCGGCCTAGTCTGTTGACTGGTTATGGAGTGATTTTGGGCACTTTTCGGCTTGGACAGGTTGGAAGACCAGGTTAAGAATAGGCTGGATGACCAGTTTAAACCAGGCAGCTATAGGACCACCAAACCATTGCAGACATCTGAATTCTTGTACAATCATACATAGAATCCACAGCGTTTGAATCCTAGTGACAACTGTGATTTGTAAGTCTGCAGTGTTATGAGAGAGCGATGGTGAGAAAGCCAGCGTCCACTCCCTCCAATCTGCATGATAATCAATCCAGACTCATTCAGCCAATCAGACTGAGCAAAGAGACCCAAATTACTTCATTTAATACGTGATTTAATTCAGAAACATAAATCATCACATTACTGACAGCTCTCATAGAGCCGCTGGGAAGGGGGACAGAGCGGTGAGCCGAGCGAGAGAGACTGAATTAAAACCTTCAGACCTCCTTTACCTCTCCCTGTGGACGCGGCAACATAATCTGAAGAGAATGTACATTTTTCATAATAGAATTAATAACCAATTTTAAATTATGTCCCTGACTTGTGACCCAAGATACGTTAATTATTGATCACCCATTTCTGTGAAGAGGTGTTGTAATTACCTAGCATAATGTGACTCCTTCATCACATTTAAACATTTATATTGCTTATCTTTCCAAGGAACCCCTGGCTAAGTTTTTCCAATTACACTGATCAAATCGAGAATGTGGGGTAATTCTTCTTTTCTTCAATTAGAACTATCTGTAGTATACATAATTTATAAAATTCCGTCATACCTCGGCGAAATGAGAGAAAGACAATGAATATCTGCTACTTACAGTTACGAGGGGCAGACAGGTTCAGGTTTGATGATGACGAGAGGGCCTCATCATTCTCCAAAGTAATGTTCTTCATACCATGTTCAGAATATTGTCATTTGTAGGGCCGTTATGCAAATGATGTTCCTCAGAAGAACTTTTGTGAAAAATCTAAAGCCATTTGTGATTTTGCTCCACTTTAACTTGAACTGCACCCTAAAATAAGCCCATATTGTGTGTCATTCTTTTCTTTTGTAGAAATATCTGCAGTCCGGAGATGTTTCATAACCCTGAAAGTGTTAGGGATAACCTAATCAGACTGCAAGAATCCGATCTCGATTCTTCTTAAGGCCGTATAGATGACCACCTCAGACCTGGAAGCATCAATTCCTTTTAACCTCCTCAGATATGATCGTTTCCCCTTCGCCTTGAGCTCTTCGATGCAATTTTCGGCAATGAAATCAGATCAGAGGACAATCGCACTCCATCATCTGAATATGAGATCCACCCGACATCGTGCAAAGAAATTCTGAGACAAATTCCCGTTATCTTGAGAAACTTTATTGATGGTTATTGTTATGCAGATCATAGTGCATGCACATACAATGACAAGGAGAAAGCCTGTCCACAACACGTACTTAAAGCAGAAAGAGCAGAATCACAGCAGTGGGTAAGATATTTTTGCCAAGTTGTGTGATGTGACGCACACAGTACACAAGAGGATATTTGCAGCTTGATAAATTGAAGCTGCTCTTTTGTTTGTATTTAATGCAATTGAAACTTTTATAAATACAAAATAAAGAAAAATGAGATATGTGACAAACACCTCTAATTAGGTATACTTGTAAACAACATGAAGGGAAGTCTTCGCGTATGCACAGTCAAGCTGTGACTCTTCAAGAACACCTCGACAGCTTGTTTGTGTAGCACTTGTAAATGACATATTTATCATTATTCCTATTTACATATAGATATCTTTTTCACAAGTCATATATTTCTCAGTTTCTCAATAATCAAACAGTTTCAAAGTGTAAAGGCTGTGTTCTAGAAAATAATAGTACAAAGCATGTCACATTAAAAATGATATCAAAACGAAACACTTGGAAGAAGCAGAGAACCAAAAGAAAACGGACAACGGAACGTCTCACAAGTGAGAAGAAGTGGTGATGAAAAAATTGCAGGTTGTGTGTGCAAAATTGTACAGTTGACAAAAATACTATGATTATATCTACATAATGATTGCATTACTTGTAAAGTGTTGATATAAATCTGTGTATGATTCCATAAAAAATGAGACACCTTTCTCTAACAGTTGGTCTACCACACTAAATCTAAAACATTATACAGTTGTGTTTTTCGTATAAGAGAACATTTTCACTGCACAGATCAAATTGAATACACTGTTTATTTTTTGCCACTCTCATCTTGTACAAATAATCAGTTTCTTCTGAAAAAAAAAGAAAAGAAAAAAAAACAATAAAAAAAAGAAAGAAAAAGTAAAATATAACCGGCGCAACCGTCGCCATCTTTTTTTTCTTTTTCGTGTTTCGTCTCTCCCGTATTATAAAAGTCAGCATTTATATCAATCGACGTACTGGAAGTACTGTAATATAAAAAGAACAACTCGTGGTAGGCCTAAACTAGCGAGGGTCTGACTTAAGGACTAGATAATAGTTAAACAGTAAAAGACTGTCATGATGAATTTTTGGGGAGTTTCTACGAGCTGCAATGTATAGTCTGAATATACACATTGAACACCCCAGGAACATAACCTTTGGCTTTGAGTAATGACTGATATAAGACAGTTTAAATAATCGATACCTCAGTGGTCTCTTTGACCGGCTCTGTGTCTTCTCTGCGCTCGGGGAACTACACCGACTTTACTGGCAGTCCGGTCATTCGGTCTTCCCACCACGCAGACGCCCGTATCTACGCCTACCCACAACCCCCTGCGCACTCTTCCTCTATGGCACAGAACCCAGAAGTGAAAGAAACCAAAAGAAAGACGAAAGGCGATGTCAACAAAAGCGTAAACCACTGGACGACTCTAGTCACTTACACTCTTACAAAATATGATAACCCCGAAGTGACTTGAATATTTATCATACATAACTCATTTACATGATAAAGCCCTAACAATTTGTATCTTCTTATTTTTTTTCATCTTTTTAAAATCTAGCAGCTCTCTAGATCACCACAGAAACCTCTACAGCCAACAATCTATGTAATCTTTAGAAATTAAAAACCCACAATATTAAAATACACAGCACAAAATATCTGAGGTATAAGATGAAAAATATCCGTTTTTGTCTTCTCTCTCTTAAGAGATGCTAAAATGATGCACTACTGCATGTATTGCAATACCCAGGCCTCTGAATTACTCCTCCTTTACCCCCACAGGAAGATTCTCAATAGGTTTTGAAAGGTTTTTTTTTTTTTAGTATGGCGCGAAACGACTGTATCCACCTCGGTATATACTAGCCTGCAAAGAAGAAAGAACGAGACCCACATCATCGGCGTGGCTTCTGGTCTTGGCATCAGTCAAGGGAGCGAAAGCATTCTGGAAGAGAAGCCACGGGTTTGGACACGTTTAATTGACACAGCTCAGAGGGGACCTCCGCTAGCATTCAGGCTATTTACCGTACATACCCCCCGGACGCAAACCAATCACGTTCCATCATGCAGCAAGCACACCGACACACCTCATGCCAGAAGAGATGCATTTAGCTACTTAAAAACGTGAAAGGGGTGAAAGAATACATGAGTTAACAGAGCAAATTATAAAAATGAGCAACATGTAGAGTTTCATACTCTGCAAAATCATTTTCTTAAAGGGTTAGTTCACCCAAAAATGAAATTTCTGTGATTAATTACTCACCCTCATGTCGTTCCAAACCCGTAAGACTTTTGCTTATCTTCGGAACACAAATGAAGATATTTTTGATGAAATATGAGAGCTCTCTGATCCTACCATAAACAGCAATTTAATTACCACTTTCAAGGCCCAGAAAGCTAGTAAAGACAGTTAAAATAGTCCATGTGACTCCAGTGGTTCAACCTTAATGTTATAAAGCGACAAGAATATTTTTTGTGCGCAAAAAACAAACAAAAATTAAGACTTTATTCAACAATTTCTTCTTTTCCGTGTCAGTATCTGATGCTGTTCACGTTGTAAACACAGTGCAGCGCTTCCGGTTCTACGTCAGATCTCCAGCTCGGTATTGGCTGGATCCTGCATCAGTATCACACGCATGCGTTGTGGTGCACGTAAACAGCGTCAGAAACTGACACGGAAGAGAAGAAATTGTTGAATAAAGTTGTTATTTATTTATTTTGCGCACAAATTATTTGCGTCACTCATTGCATTACATTTGAACCACATGTACTTTTTTAACAATATCTTTACTACCTTTCTGGGCCTTGAAAGTTGCAATGACATTGCGGTCTATGAAGGGGTCAGAAAGCTCACGGATTTTATCAAAAATATCTTCATTTGTGTTTCGAAGATGAACGAAGGTCTTACAGGTCTGGAACAACATGAGGGTGAACAATTAATGACAGACATTTCATTTTCTAACCCTTTAACCTGTATTTTCGTCTCATCTTCAGGCAAAAATCTGTGAAACATATATGTATAATATATCTGAGAAATTTTTTTATCTGAGTAAAAAAAGTAAAAAAAAAAGTTTTTTTAGGTGTGGTCACATAAACAAAATTTTAGCAGTTTTGCAGGCAAAAAAAGGACATATTTTGGTAATAGTGTAGATGTATGTCAGAAGCAATGTAGCCTCGTGGGAAGTTCTCCAACATCGGGCGAACTGAGTTTAGCTTCCTGTATAATCTCCACTGTGCTATATAATAAAGAAAAAAAAACCTCCAAAAAACAAAACCAAAAAATTATGCTCACACAAAAGTCACTTTCAAAACCAGCAGTCCTCTAGTCGATGCGTTGAGTTAGCATGACAAACTGAATTGCAAAATTTTCATGTGCAATTCTTTCGCCCTTAAGTGAAATTCCAACTCCTGTGGGTTCCTATTGAAATGATTAGTTTTCACCGGCAAAAATTTGCTGAGCAATGGTATGTGACCACACATTTAGAGAGTATTATGCTTAAAACAAGAAAAAACTATTTGCAAATGGTGTAAGAAAAATAAACCTTCAAATAATTAAATTTATATAAAGAAAATCTCTGAAAACAAAAGTTATTAACTTACACATAATTTTTAAGCAAGTTTACTGGAAAACTAGACAAAAATACAGATTAAGAAGTTGATCTTTGCAGTGTGCGTTTTGTATGCAATGTGGACATTTTGCGATCAAAAGCAGTCCACGTACAAACAAGTAGCGGGCGCCCGGAGACTCCCAACGGTCTTCCTTGCACTCTTTCATCAATCCGTCTCTCCTCTGCTCGATCCCTCTTTTAGCTGTTGCTACAGAACCACTTAGGTGATGGATTTAATTATCAAAATGACTAATTATTCCATTAAGGGGAGCGCACGGCTAGGTGATATTCACAAAATTAGAAATATAATAACTAACATGCACTACACTGCCAAGAAATTAAGACATTTATCACGTTTACTGGGAGGATTAATGTGGCATTTCAGCTGCCGTTAGCACAAGAGACAAATTCAATTAAGTTTAAGTGAGGAGATGTCAGCAGTGCTAAAATCCATGCAAGAGGAAAAGGTGGGAAGAAAAGGGAAAATAATGAGCATACATGACAAGCGTGCACAGAGAAAAGAGCAGGGAAGGGATAAATAAAGGGGTAATGAGGAAATTGAAAAAAAAAGAGAGGAAACGAAGAAGAAAAAAAAAAATCACACTCACCATGGCACCAA
Source organism: Gila orcuttii (assembly GCA_026230005.1). Classification (NCBI taxonomy): domain Eukaryota; kingdom Metazoa; phylum Chordata; class Actinopteri; order Cypriniformes; family Leuciscidae; genus Gila; species Gila orcuttii. The sequence goes on from JAPDVR010000003.1 coordinate 30,538,401, forward strand.
CGCTGTATGTGGCTGCTGGAGCAAGTGCGTGGTTGTAGGGGTCGGCAGCATAAACTCGTCCGTAACTGTGGAAACAGAGTCGGTCAGATCATGCTTGCAAGCTGAAAATCGCTCCTTTTCTATGCAAACACAAATGTCATACATTCATATACAACACCACGGACTGAAGCAACTACGTACTGTATGGTGATGATTTCAGAGTGTTTGGAAAATGACAATCAAATGAAGTCAGAGAGGAGAAGATCACATGGCTCTTGCAGTCATGCTGCACAGGGCAGAGGAAGACATCACTGTTTGAAAGTTGAAGGGAAAGTTGTGCAAGACATCATTAGATGCTCTGCTCATTCTTATTCTGTGATTACGGGATGGCAGCGCTTACGGCAACATCCGTTTGTACATACAGTACGAGCTTTGGCAAATCGGTACCAAGAGGAACTTGCTTGGTTTTTTTCTAGTTCAATAAACTTGCACAAAAACCCTTCAATTTTTTAGTAGTTTAACTTAGGCATATTGATCAAAAAGGCAAAAAATACACCCCAGAAAAAAAAAAAAAAAAAAAAACCAAACAGACCAGAGATCAATATTTTACAGTACTTGCCCAAAAAACAAAACAAAACAAAACATCTGTTCATTATCCTTGATGAAAATGTTCCAGTTTAATGTGAATGTGAGGTTAATGTACTTTTCAAGTGTCTTTTATCCTAAGATCTCACGTTGTTCCCCCTCAAAGTGCGAGTTAAAACAACCTGGAATATCTGCTGCTTCGAGCATTATTATGCAAGCATGGTGTTTTTGGACCAACTCAACAGACGATCAAAAGGCAGAGAATTTAGGCAATTTACATATTCCGCCACTCCTGGCGATTAAGAAGTTAATCCACTGCAAATTAGTACAGACATTGTTATTCACTACACAGTCGCACTGTCTTCATATTTCAATGCGCGGCCAAGTATTTTGTTTGACCTGCGTTATCTGTGTTTACAGGGGTTAGTTTTAATGAGTATGCAGTGCAGTGATCAAACCAGGGCTGCCTGCGCTCTTCAGGAGCTAAGATTGAAAAGGTGACCCCTAAGGATATAGCACCTGGTGAATTATTCCTAAAGAATTAGGTAAGGGGAAAACGCTGATTGGATGAGTAACCTGAAATACAAGAACTGAGGCTATTAATGGCTTCTTTGAAGGACACTGTTGGTGTTTTCGTCTGTTTTTCTAGCAGTGCTACAAATTTAAGCTTAAACTCGTCCTTGTGACTATCGGTTTGTTCCTTTCCAAGATTCGTCACAGTAGACTCTTCCTGCCGCCCATCGAGACAGGTTGAAGGCAAACCCCTCGATCCACCCCCTGATTTATGAGACTGGTAAGTTCTATGTTTGTTAATGAACACCAGTGACTCTAACATACAGCTAAATTAGATCTGGGCCCTGAGATACAGGTTAATAAATCTCAGATGGCTGGGATATATCTGCATTATTGACTTGATGCTCATTATTTTGGAAAATGTGTGCTCCAGCAGCGCCATTCCTCTAAATGTATTGACTTTTCCCACCAGGAGACCGCATGGACAGCTCATTTCTATGATTTCTTTAAACAATGCCGGGCTGTACTTTAGGGGCTTTAATGCCAGTTGCGGATCCTCTCCGCTTTACTATCTGATTACGCTAGTTTGTCAACGTGTGGCCTTCGGGGTTATCAGCAATTATTGAACTGGGACAATTAGACCATAATTTGCAAGTTTTTCAGACTCCAAATTACACATTCCAATTGTGTTTTACAGAAAACAGATGATGTCTTCAAGAAAGTGCCGTCTGCTAAATTACAGCCTTGTTAGCATATTCATTTTCCCTGGTCGAGGCGGGGAATAAAGAAAAAAAAAGAAAGGCTAGGGGTAAAAATAGGGCTGTCACAAAATCAATGTGTGGATGGACAAGTCCATTCTCCTTTCGGTATACCGCAACTCAAACCAGTAACAATCACACTAGTGTCATTCCCAAGATCTAGCCACCTATAGCCAATGTGCAAGACACCATACACTACATGAGCAACCTTGATACCACAATGACAACATCACTAGCACTACACGCCTGTAAAACAATAACAAACAAACAAACCAACCAGCCAAAGAAAAAAAAAGCCCTCTCGAGCACACACACACACACACACACACACACACACACACACACACACACACACACACACACACACACACACACACACACACACACACACACACACACACACATACACATACACATACACACACATACACATACACATACAGATCTAATGGAGAGGGAAGGGCGATGGTGGAGAACTCAAAGGAACGATGGAACACAAGGAAGATTAAGAAAGGAAAAAAAGGAAAATCACAGATTCCAAGCTCGTGACAAGCGTGTTCATTTCACTCTTCAAGGAACACATGCCTCTTCCAAGCAATGCTATGGGAGAGAGAAACAGAAGACGAGAACGATGAATGCGATGCCTTCCAGCTATCCTCATGCAGTACTCCAAAACTACTCCACTCGTCCAAAAAAGAGCATTCAAGAGAAACGTAGTAAGAAAAAAAAAACGTAACATCTACTAATCAAAGGGGGCAGAAATAAGGAGACAGCCGGGCAATAGAAGCACTCACTGTCAGGGTGCATTAAAAAAGGGGATATATGCTCGCTCCCTCATGGGTGCATTGAGAAAGTGAGGGTGATTTGGTATTCATTTATAGTTATTTATTTTACCTGAGGAGGTGTTACAAGAAATTTCATCTGCTGCAACGAAGACGAAATGATTTCTGCAAGAGAAGATAAAATTTACAATACCGCCTGCTGACTGGCTGGATGGACGAGAGGTGGGGGGTGTAGGGGGGACGGGGTTAAGGGATTGGAAAGGGGGTAGGGGACGGATGGTGAGGGTGCTTGGCATAAATGGGTTTTAGTTCACAAGCAAAAACAACCAGAGCTCTCTGTGTGCGGCCCTGCACGCTGCACGGGTATCAACATGGAGGAAGAGGGAAAAGCATGCTGGGGGGATTAGAGATGCAAATGCGGGAGTAAAGAAGAGGGGTAAAAAAGACATATACAGTATATCAGAGATGAGACTAAATCAAAACCTCGGACGTGGACCGATTCAATAGAAACTGCAGCTGTGCTCGAGACGCTTTTGATTTCGCCACTCTAAACGTCCTCTGCTCTGTAAACCCCCTCCCTCCATCACTATTGTTCTGTAAAAGTCAAGGAACTGCATTCACAGCATTACTAAATAGTGCTGGGATGGCCTTGATCGGTCACATAAAAGCCGGTCGTAGAGCCCGTTAGAAACACCTGAGACTGCGACCATTATACATGGATTATATTGGAAATCAAAGCAGATAATATTATACATCAAAGTGCTTATGTCATACACCGTAAACTGTTCTTGGGAGTGAGACGAGAAGAGAAAGAAAAGGAAAACTACCTCTGTATTCTGAACAGATTAATGTTAGATATATTTTAAAATGTCAAAATAACTAGGTGCACTCATTAAACACGTTTTACATAAAGAAATAAATAGTACATTCTGAAAAATATTTGGGGTAGGAACGATTAAAAAAAAAAGAAAATTATAGTTTTATTAAGCAAAAACTCATTAAGTTGATCAAAAGTGTCAGTAAAGACATTTATAATACTACAAAAGATTTCTATTTGAAATAAATGCTATTCTTTTGAACTTTCTATTCATCAAAGAACCCTGTAAAACATCACGGTTTCCACAAAAATATAAAGCAGCACAACTTGCAACATTGATAATAATCAGAAATGTTTCTTGTGCAACAATGATGCTGAAAACTCATCATTTCCTTCACAGGAATATATTTTAAAATGTATTAAAATACAAAATATTATTTTAAATTGTAATAACATTTCATTAACTAAATGCAAATAAATTGGTGAGCATACGAGACTTCTTTCAAAAAAATCGTATTAGTCAACATAAAAGTCAAAACTGATCATATTTATTTTGTTTGTTTTTCATTATCTTTAATCAGAATGTAATAACATGCTCTTCTTCTGAAATTACTTTTTTTTTCTGCTGTAGTCAATTAAGACCAATGCCAAATTATTTTTATTCATTTTTTTTAAACAAACAAAACTAACATTGGTTCAATCGATTCCCAGTGAAAATATGCAAATCTCATCCTACTTTGTTTATTTTATTTAATTTTTTTATAAATATCCTCTGCCACTCAGAAATAGTTGGATTATGGAAGAAAATTGTATTACAAATGGCAAATCAAGATAACTATAAAATTACGTACATTAAGAACAATAAAAAATTACTTTTTTTTTTTTTTGGTGACCATTCAAGACAATTCCAGCACTATTCAGTAGTGCTGCAAATGCAGAGTAATTCAATCATAAGTGCCACTAGGTGCCAGTAAGTTCAATACGACTGCCATACAGCCAAACGTGCGCAAAAAAAGACTAAAATTACTAAGTGCAGCTTTAATCTTGTGAATTGTGAAATATATTTAGATTAAATTTAATCAACATTTATTGTTTACAGATTTAAGTCAGCAGAAACAGTGTACAGGACTACAGTAGCCTATAAAAAAAGAAATGTTCTAGGGACTCTTTAAATGCAAACAGGATTGGGGTAAATGGTGCATTCTGGGTAAACAAACATGACTAGCATGAGCCATATTATTGGTTACATTACACAAGCTTCATGAGTCACTTCACAGGTGTGACAAATGATGTGTCATGGCTCGATCTCACGTCTAATTAGAGACATTGGCCGCCATATTGCCAGGCCCATTTTTAATTGCAGCTTGGAGCTATATTTAATAACTAAATGAATCATTCATTCCTGCTATGCATTCAGGTTGAATCGGCCCTCTTAATCATGTTAGGGGGTTTGTTTTGAATACAATGTTCTATTTGGCATGACAGTATTGACCGTCCCAATTCGCAAACACACACACACGCGCAACATGCACACACACACACACACACACACACACACACACACACACGCGCACGCACGCACGCACGCACGCACACACACACACACACACACACGGGAGTAAAGCTCAATGCAGACATGCATTTGAACACATGCATAAAATGGTGCACTTTCTATAATTCATAGTGCCTTACAAAATTAGATATGTATTGGCTTCAGATATGACCATTGACTCAATCATACACATTAAAGACTACACATGCACTTCATGAAGACGCTAAAGTCGCAAGCACTTCATATGAGCAGTAGTACACTAGACTACACTGTATAATGTTTCATCTCTTTGTATCAGCAATTAGTGGTCACTGGCACTTCCAGGCAAAATGCAGACATCTAGCCAACACATTCAGGGGTGTAAAGCACTTGAGTAATTGTACTTGATTCATAAAAATAAAGTATCATTTTTGGAAATATGTACTTTATCAAAAACAAAACATTTGTAACTCTACTTAATAACATTTCTAATGAAAACATTATACTTTTTAGTTAACGTATAAAGGATGTAGGCTATTTTACAAGTGTAAATCTTGTAAATCACATCTTTCCATATATTAAAACATTCCAAAGTTTGGGGTCAGTTATAAAATTTTAATAATAGTAACAACAATAATAATAAAAGTTTAAGTAATTTTTTCTATTTGAATATATTTAAAAATGTGATTTATTCCAGTGATGTCAAAACTGAATTTTCACCATCATTACTCCAGTCTTGGTGTCACGTGATCCTTCAGAAATCATTCTGATATGATGATTTGCTGCTCAAGAAACATTTCTTATTACCATCGTTTTTGATCAATTTAATGCATAATTGGTCAATAAAAGTACTGATTTCTTTTAAAAATATATATTTTTATATGGTATAGTGTATATTTTTGTTGGTCTTCATTATGTCCCTTTGAATCTTTTAAATAAAATGTAATTTGCTCACATAACTGTATTCGTCATATATTCATCTTTGAAGAGATGTCAACATAATCTTTGATCCAAAGCAAAGCAAAGCTGTTCAATTACATCATAACTATTCTTGACGACAAACATTAGAGGCTTTACATAACATTCAAATGTCAACACTTTCTAAGGAAAAAGTTGACTTTTTACTTAGAAATACTTTCACTCAAGTATATTTTTAGCATGATACATTGTTTTTTTTTAATTATGTGAAATCCCATACTGTCACTTCAGTATCATTTCTCAGTGCTTTTTACACCCCTGAGCATGTCTGGTATGCGTTAGCAGCATAATTTACTAATAAACTGAATGAATGGCCTTTGATACAAGTTGATTTAGCTTCCCGCACAGCTGTTACCCCTGAGGGTTGCAGCTCAGTCCAGGGAGCGCCAGAAACACGCACAACGGGCCACCTCAACCTCTCCTGAACAAGCGTCGCGGGGACAGAGGTCATGGTGGGTTGTAGGAAACAGTGTACTCCTGACCCACGTGTCCCCGGCCCACAGATGTTCAGATGGGAGCGGTCAAGCCTTGAGCGGTGATTTCAGAGAGAGAAACGGCCCTGACCCGGACTCCGCATCGACCCCGGACATCTCTGACGGAGAGCGAGTGAAGCTCTGACAAACAGCAGGAACCAGATGCAGAGGCTAACTGCTAATGAGACCAGCTGCGGGATGGCAGGGTGTCGGAGTGCGCCACTTTGTTAAAGATAAAGCTTTTGGGGTATTGATATCCGCCACCATGGAAGGCAAGAGATCAACTCGCAGGATTAGCGGAGATCAGAGATGATATCTTTCACACGAGGTGATAACATCTAACAACGCTGAGAGGTTATTTTAATGGAGGCAGATTGAACGATTATACTTCAACTGTCTAAAAAACGTTACTCATTGAGATATGAATAATTAAATTTTTTTTTATGAGGGAAGAGAGATTATAAGTCATTTACATTGGAAATGAATAATTCAATCGTTTTAAATCTGAAAAATGTAAAAAATTAATGACTTCTCAATAACAATCATTTATAAGTTCTATAATGAAAGACTAGTCTTATGCAAACTCGTTTAGCTAGAATTTGTATCGGAAAACCTAATTTGTATGTTGGGCTGCGGTTTCAATTTCCCAAAGCTGCTATTATTCTCAAAATGTGTCTAAAGGTAAACAAAATAATTCAAATGTTATTGAGAGAGAGGCCTCTTCATTTGCATAATCAATCAAGCAGGTTTCTGCAGAGAGCGAAACAACATTAAGGAAACTTTCTGAATTTAATCAGTTCGAGCATTAGCATTAGCTCTGCCCACTGGCAAAGCAATGACTATGTCTACTAGTATAACTACATTTTTTAATACAAACTGAACCACAGGCAATTTTGGGGGGTTCATAGAACATAATAAAAGAGAGACTAAGATCTGTATTACTGACAAAACACTTAAAGCAATTGCTGAAACACATGATTCATGTCTGTAGCAGGAAGAGCTGTGCGCAGATATCTGATACTGTCTGATACCCTAAGTATGAGCAATAGTAATACTGATGCTTAGCTTAGAAAAAATCTCTGATGTCACAAGATGTACAGTAGTGTCACAACCGTTTATTGATCTATTTCCCAATAAATGGATCAGAATCCATGTTAAATAAAAAAGATGGTCAGAGAATGTCAAGGTAGGAAAACTTCTTGCATTTATTAAAGTATTAAGTATAAGTCTTCCAAATATTTAAATGTATACTTAATGGAAAATTAGTAAATGTAAATGTGAAAAGCTATAAGCTATACTAGAAATGTATCTACCATTAAAAAGTTTAGGGTCAGTAAATTAAAAAAATAATAATAATTATTATTATTTTATTCAGCAAAGATGCAATAAAAATATTATTATTTTGAACAGTGCTTCATCAAAGAATCCTAAAAATATTTAGTATAATATTAAGTTTAAAAATATAAGTTTTCACAAAAAATATTAAGCAGCACAACTGTATTCAACAATAAGATAACAATAAGAAATGTTTCTTGAGCAGCAAATCAGTATATAAGAATTTCTGAAGGATTATGTGACACAGAAGATCGGAGTAATGATGCTGAAAAATTAAACACAGTAAACAAATTACATTAATGTTTTAAAACATGTTACAAAAGAAAGTTTTTTTTTTTTTTATTTCACAATATTACTGTTTTTACTTGCTATATTAAGCATAAGCAACTTTCAAAAACAGGAAAAAAATCTTACTGACCCCAAACCTTTGAATGGTACTTCTTGATGTACTTCTTTTCTTCTTTTTTATTTAACATGGACTCTGTTTCATTTATTGGTAAATAAGTAAACAACACATTTGAATGTTTAACTTGGACAAGCTAGTGCATCTTTACATGATTACATGATTGCCTAAGCCGAGAGTAATCGAACCAACAGAAAATCAGATTACCGCTATACCATAAAAGATTTCTCATAACAAGAAGCCACAGAACAGCAACAAGAGCCCTTGGAATCAATAACGTGGTTTCTTAGGACGATATTACTCTAATCTCTGAGGACAGTCTACTGTATTTTTTCAGAGAAGTCCCTGCATGTGAGGAGGACACATGTGGTTATTGAACTGATCATGAAACCACCCAGCCTGGCAACAATTACAAACACTAAAGACTCTACCACATGCAGCTCACGGCCGGCAGACATCCAAAAGTGCGCTTGGGTGCGTTGCGTCCCGATCCGTGGCTAATGATCTGCCTTTGCCGCGGACACTAGGATCAGCATACGCACAAACACTCCTGAGATGATTACATAAACATGATGTAATGATGATGAGCACCACGCACAACCGGTCGGGTGTGATTCACGGCACACAACTTTCAACTTGCATGCAGGGACACCGTTGACAGATTATGACAGCACTGCTAAGATGACATGATAATCAAGTGTTGCTTCATCTAGTTATGGCTGCACAATATCAGTTGTTACATGTCGGATGACAGCATTACGATCATTATTTGGCATTAACAGTCATGAGCAGATATGCTTTTATGTCATGCGAATGTTTTACAATCACATCAAGGCTCAGAATTTGCTTTATTCTTGATTGCGTGCCATCTGCAATAAGCTTACACTCACAATTGACAAGAGAGGGAGAGAGAGAGAGAGAGAGAGAGAGAGAGAGAGAGAGAGAGAGAGAGAGAGAGAGAGAGAGAGAGAGAGAGAGAGAGAAAAGAAAAGGAAATCAAAATCAGCCAAGACGACTTCCTCTGGTCGCCCTGCCAAACGGGCTTTTGTCTCATCTCTGAGGAACTGTCAGGTCTATCCCACTTCATTCTGCAGTTACAGTTGCTCCACCATGGATGCGCTTCACCATTACATTTGCAGTGACATCTCATTTGATTTAATTTGCCAATTACTGCACTGGGCACCGTGATATTCCCCATCACCACTGGCGAGGGGAATTAGGCTAATAAATCAGGCTGGCCTTTTTTTTTTTTGAGCACACGCCTGCCTCTGCTCGTGACGAAGGGAGAGAGTTTGACCTCAGAGGAGTAAGGGTGAGAGAGAGCGAGGCTGGGTTGGGTGTTAAGGGCCCCGCCGGAGGGCCTGGTAAGGTGGTGTTGTCAGTGATGTGCAGGCAGCGGTGTGTGTCTTACCTGTCACTGTAGGCAGCGGCGGTAGCAGTAGCAGGCTGAGTGTATCGGTAGGCAGCGTAACCACCCTAGAAGCACAACACACACACACTCGCTCACATGGGCACGTCGACAACAGATGTTTGGACTTTTTTATAAAATATGTTTGTGAGAAATAAAAGAGCGATGGTGGGGGGAGTTGGGTTTGATGTTATGTGCTGTGACAGAGACTGTACAACTGAATCTCATGGAGATGAAGAGGCATGGAGTGCTTTTGGAGAGCAGCACGCGACAACGTCGCATTTGTTCACTCAGAGGTCACAGTAACGGCGCACGCAATTGCCGGCATGCTCCAAAAGAGGGGACGCACATGTCATAATCATAGCTATTAAATATGCATAATCTAATTACAAAGCAGCAGCCTTATGTTGGTGTGAGTCAACCCTAGTTTCTTATTCATCTCATGCATACATCTGAGGATTAATTATGTAGCGCTGTCATACTACACTACTTCTTTTTGCCAACGACAGAGAAAGACATAATTTCAACATGTGGAACGGTAACATCTGATGTTCAGTTCGGCAAAAAGGCCAAACAAACACATCCAGTCAAAAGCGCATATGTCTGCTGATTTGAACGGTGTTGTTTCATAGTCAATGACTGTGCGAGATGGAGCTGCCTGCTTAAAATACTCCAACAGGGTCAGTGCTGTGCTGTGGATTTTTTTTTAGACTTTTTGGATTTCATTTTTTTGATTATATAATAATTAATTAATGTCTTTTAATTTAGTGTCAACCATTTTTTAGAAAGAAAGAAAGAAAGAAAGAAAGAAAAACTTAAAACCTAATCTATAATCTATAATCATAAACAAACCATGGTTGGAAATATCTGCTCTAATTTGATTGGTCAGGCGATGTTGTTTAACTAACTAATAAACTGACAAATATTTAGTCTGACATGCAAGTTGCTCTATATATTCTTATTTACAAAACTGTAGTTTAAAACCAATAATCACTCGCAATTGGGCTGTTTTACTAAATATTCAGAACAGCACTCTTGCTTGTATGATGCAATAATGCAATGTAATATTTCCCAATATTTGGTGTATTTATGTACTGTTGATTTTCCTCTCATCCACTATTGTTTTTTAGGAGGGAAAGCTTCATTTACCACTCCCATTAGCAGTCCACAGAAAACACCAACCGATAAGTGCATCTGTACACCTCTGCTCTTTCTCTGTTTCTCCAGGGCTTACTGGTCTCCTGACCCTGCTGTTCTCCACACCAGGCCTTCAGGCTGTAGTAATTACCAACCTCCCTCTCCCTGCACTCACACATACATAACAGCAGTTCCTTCTCACAACCTATGTTCCTCACCCTCCCACTTCCACGCAGCTCACCTCCGTCCTCTAACTCCTTCCATAATGACTCACCGGGTAATTTGACACTCCCACTGAGTGGCTGGCCCCTTAACAAACCATTTCATTTACTCGCACAACGCCGAGCCTGACACATGGCCGTGATGCATCTGCGCTGTTTTTAAAGCTGGTGTGATGAGCTGCGGAGCGGGACGGCCGAACGGGGCCCCTTAGTCACCAGGGCTGTCATCTCTGACAGACGGGGGCCGCGGGCATCTACATGTCTCTGAAGCTCCATTAGGCTTGGTCAACTAACCTCGGGGAAACTGACAGGGTGTGCAGGTGCGGTGAGAGGAGTGGTCAGGACTTTAACGCTGAGATGCGCATCTGTTGAGCAGCCACAATTTATCATTATGACTCACGAAGAGAGAGAGAGGAACAGATAGGGCTCCACTGACTCCTGACTGCTCGTATGTGTCTGGAGTGCATGTGGACATACTGAGCTTATTATTGATGCACATGGTGCTTTCTCATACTTTTACTAGTGTGTGTGTGTTTGCCTGCCACGACCGGTTGATGGCCTGAGCCAACAGGTGGGAAATAATACAGAATAAGGGCTTCAATAAAAAAGTTCTAGTGCATATTTAACAATATGCAACAGTTAGTTCCAGTCCCCGAATCAGACTGAAGTCTATCAGCATCTGGAACGTGCTGACAGACACACTATGCATTAATGGTAGTGACTCTTTCTGCAGTTATATGAGCACACCAGTAGATGGCGGCAAGTGACTGTCTTTATAAGTGAGTCATTAATTCATTGAATCACTGAATCATTCATTCAACCGATTTGTTCAAAACCATGAAAGAAACAAGGGACTGTCTTTATGAGTAAGTAATTTAATCCTTCACTCAACCGATTTATTCTTATTATGCAACACGCTCTATCATTTCAATGAGCTGTTTGCGTAGGAACACGATTACAATTAAGTTTTATTTTGCTCATCTGTATTTTTGAGACTTTTGAAGTCTTTGCATTCAATAAATTGTATTATTTCCTCACAAAACAATAAAGATTTGATGCTTTTTAATGTGGTGTGACAGATTGTAGTAGCTGCATCAGTTCAAACAGCAGTTTAAAAAACGAATCAAATGTCCATAGCTCGTAAGTTAAGTTAAAAATATATATATTTTTTTTTTTAAGCAAAAATGTTTCCAATCATTACAGATGTTGCAAATGGATTTGCTAGTTACAGTGTGGCTTTGGGCATTTCTGAATCTTCTAGAAATGAAAACTCATGTGAAATGGCAAATGTGAAGCACTTTATATTACAGATTAAATCGAGAGATATTACACACGCTGTGTCATTTATATTTGGTAGATCTTCCTGCCTTATTGCACCCCTGCATGTGGTATGTGTTCAGTATTTCTTTGTTTAACTTTTAACCCATCTAAAGGATGTCTGTTCAATGCTAGTGTAGCTTAATTTTTCAGACCTTATCCAACATTCAGTACATTTAGCAGAGCACTCAGCAAATTAAGATTGGTAATAAACAAATACAGTTCTTGGATAGTTTCTAATGAATGTTAGATGATCTTATTGCAGCGTAACAATCAATTCCAGCCATTGTGGCACTGCGCTAATGACAAGGGAACAGAGGATGCATTACAGCAACCTTCCCGTCATTTCCAGGCACGTTTGTACCCAGTACAATTTGTTTCGTCCCAGAGGAGGCCGAATTGGGGGAGATACATCAGGCTGTGTCAGGCTCCATGAGACATGGCCTTGAGGAGAACAAGCTTTCGGTCCCTGCTAGTTACCCCACCTCGGCTCCAGATGCTTCTGCTAATCTCAAATACTCGTTCCAAATAAACGCAAACATGCCCATAGACTGCCAACGAACGCAGCGAAGATTTGAAAGTTCACCATTCATTAAAAACCTACAATTTCACATGCAACCCCTTCAATGCAATTTTTTTTTTCATTGAATAAAAATTAAGAGATCAATCTTATGGAATAATTTTAGATGATAAAACTGTAACCAGTAACAAATAAAAATGTATTACTTTCTGCTCCAATGTGCCGATTTAAATATATTTACCCTGACAATAATCATGAATCTGTGTAGGTCTACTGTAGGTACAGGTACATATAAGTTTTCACATTGTACAATCCCAGCATGCCATGCTCTAGTGCTCAATCTTAGATCACTCTGAGTCTCACCCTAACTGGCAATAAACTCATTTGTTACTCATGTGTGAAAGTCTCTTGATACAATTAATGAAGGACGAATAAAAAAAAAATGCTAACAATAAAAACAACTATGTATCAGCTAGTCGGTTTACAGTCAGAGGGATGAATGGGGTGAGGGCATGTACATGAACATTCAAGGACGACATGCGGATACTTACATAAATATCTGCACCATAAAATCCGTCCTGGTAAACAACACTGGAAAGATGCAAACACACCCGCACACACAGACAAACACCAAACAAAACACATCAATATTAGTGCATGTTCCCATGCAAGCAATACCAACCCCACCTCTAGCCAGGGTTAGTGGAACAGAATAAGAAATACACACACACTGAATAAGATACTTTCCAAAGGCCCTCATTACTTCTGAAGCATTTTAGAAGGAGAACGTGGAGTAATGACTTTGTAGAGGGGCCACTGAGAGCTGAAACATACTTACATCATATTTTAGTCTTTAAAAAAATATATATTTATGAAGATTTTTTGTAAAATTGGAGAAAAAATTCATAGAAATTAATGTAATAATAATAATAATAATAATTATTATTATTATTATTATTATAATTATGTGTTATTGATATTAACCAAACATTCTGGTTAGGAATTGTTCTTCTAAGTATTAAACTTCTGGAATTAATTCAAGACCAAACAGACTCCATTCATACTTTTGTTTTGTAGATTATTTTTTACCTAATACCTAAATAGATAATGTATTTATTATTTTTTCCCATTTTAAAGATCTGAAGATCTTGAAAATCTCTTATTGACTGTCACTGGCATTTAACATTTTACTGAAGGTGACAATGATGTCATTGTAATAGTTGCATATTGAATTGCGATTGGTCTTTTTTCTTAAATGTATTTGCATACTGAATTACATAAATGTAATCATTTTTGAGCCACATTTGAAGCTCTAAAATGCTGATAATTCCTTGAAAAACTATAAAATCTCTAAATGTCTTCTTTTGCAGCCTAACATCCACCGATATTTCCTTTGAATTTAGTTTTATTTTTGTACCAGTTTAAATGACATGTATTCATTTATTTTCTCTGTGAACCTTCTAACCTTCATGTTTGTCAAGACAGCAGGAAGTGGAATTTTGTCAGTAGCCCCTGTTTCTAAACTCCCCAAAATCTCCTTCAATATCATCTGCTTGCAGTTACGCACATGAAATTAGAACCAAAATAATATAGATCAGAAAAATCCTTCTGCATTCAGTTGTTTGAGAAGATTTACATAATGTTACTTTACATAAAAGGAACGCTTAAGGCCATCAACCATGACAGAATGGCATGACAGTTCAGTGTCATCATTACTTGCAGGATGCACGGGCTACATGCTGCACTGGTTCTGTGTGGTGAGGTCGAGATGCATGCATGTTACAGCAGCCCGGTGACGAAGGGGAGCGCTTGTCAGAATGTGAACTTGTGTGTGTATGTGAGAAGGGAGTGTTGCTACTTACCCTCCATAGGCTGGGATGTGTGGAGGAGGCGCGGCTGCCCGGAACGTATTGTAGACGGTGCGCCCTCTTCCTCTTAAGTGTGCCCCTCTGTACGCCGCCGCTGCCGCCGTGGCTGCTGGGTATGGGAAGCCTGGCACTGTGCGGAAAATATACAGTATATACATGAGGAACAATTACAGAAGAGAGAGAGTTATAAGGGTTTGGAACAGTACTTTTTTCGTTGTACGTTGAACAGTATACGTTTATCGTACTAAAAACAAATGGTTGTTGTTGAAATAAAATAAAACAAATATTAGATGAAAAACTTAAAATACTATAATAGTATACAAACAATACTAAAATAACACTGGGAACCATCATTATGTAAATGTCAAAAACAGGCTTTTCATGAAGTTTTCAAATAAAAGAGTTTGATGTACTGTGACATCACCATCATTAACTCCCATTCAGTATTCAGCAACTTGATGAACCACCCTGATGAACGACAGTGTGAACTATACTGGTATGTCAAGATTAACCAAAGAGTTAACTTACATATATATATGCCTTAAAGGTGCAGTAGCAAAAAAGTCTGAGAGGAGAACTTATTCATGTAAAACTAACTTTTTAGCACAAAACCTTGGACTTGGACAGTCAGCCAACCATTATTGCAAAATAAACCCCTGTCAGGGTGATTACATGGCTACTTGCTGTATGAAATAAATTACTAAAATGGACAAAGTATTGAAGTACTGAAATAATTTTAATATGTAAGAAGAAAGATATACTGAATATTTGTCTTTTAAAAGTAAATTTCACGTATGGAATTAAGTAAAATCTACTAAACTAAGTAAAATAAGTTTAAAAAAATAAAGATTTTAGAAATATAGAAGTTTGTTGAGTAATTTCAACTTTTCGTTTACTTTTCAATACTCTGTTTCAAGTACATTTTACTCAAGCAATATAACACAGAATTAAGCCTTGCTTTTAAAGTGTATGCTTTACTTAGAACATACAAGTAAATAACACAGTAGATATTGTGTAGACAACATATTATCAACATAATAGAAGTAATGTGGTAATAATACTAATACTAATTGTACCCTCCAGAACACAGAGAACTCAATACTTGGTACACAATAACGGTAACATTCGTCGGATAATTTTTGAGTATGAAGTGTCATTTTGAGTAGGAAATGGACTGCCACAAAACAGTAAATTACTCAACCTAACAACAAAAGCAATGGGAAAACTGTGTAAATACAGCTGGAAAACAATGAAAAATTATTCAATTCAAATTATTTTTTTCTGTAGTATTTACTTCACCACAGAATGATATTTATGAGGGTGTATTTATGAGAGATGAAACGAGAACAGTGTTGCTAGGGACGGTCAAAAACTATATGGTTATATAATGTAATATTTGACTGTAGAATGCCCCGATTGACCAATCAGAATCAAGCATTCCAGAGAGCCGTGTAATAAACTGCCAAATAAACTATAATTCCACAAGTCTCAACTAATATAAGCTGTGAGGAATGGTGCCCTACCTCCATTTACACCTGCAATTAGCCAAAAACTCTAACAATGAGTAATAAGCAAACTACAGGAGACATACAGACCTCTGAGGCTGGGTGAAAACAGAAAGCGCCGTATTGTTGTTAAATGATCATTAAGTTTAATAGGGCGTCGGTGGTGAAAATAACTTTAAAGAGGCTTAATTTAAAATGGTTGAGAGGAAGAAAGAGATGGGGGTCGGGGGGCTGTGGGTTGTGAAAGCTACTTCATTCTTTAACATTACAGGTTTTCAAGAGGAGATCATATAAATGTCTAATAGGAGCACTGAATTTTTCATTTAGACGATAAAAAATTCAGATTTAAGGAAGGGGTTCGCGTGATGTAGAAAGGTGAAAAGGATTGTTCCATTTGACTCTTTGTCACCTTGGATATATCTCGCTTTCACGCAGTGCACCACAGCTGTCTTAGTATATTAAAGATAGAAATACAGCTAAATGGACTCTATTTTACATTCCAAATTATTATATTTATGAAAATGAAGGAAGACATTACCTTCCTACCACTGAAGTGTTATATTTCTAATGTTGACATGATTCTGATATAAATAAATGTTACTTTTTTTTTATTATCAGAAGCATGTATTTCATATATATATATATATATGTTATTCATCTCTTTAAATGTTTGTGGTTTATTAGGAGGTTAAACAACACAAATCAGATGATGCAAACAATTTAAGAGTTTGATAAATGCCTTTGAAATTGCTACAATGGAACATTAATGCAGCATTTTTTTTAAAAAAGCAATGAAGATTCATTAGTCACATGTATTCCTCCCTCCTTCAATTGCAGGCAGCCCATCTGACAGCCATTTTTGAAATATGCTGCATACACGTTTGCATATTTGCAAGAGCTTCACTTTGATGTGTAGAATGTGTCCTGAGGAAAATAAATATGAGATGTATTTAGCCTGAATATTCACAGGATAAACAACTTAGACTATGCACTTTCATTTAGAACGATGAAGGGTGGAGGGCTAGATGAAAACGGAGAGAGAGAGAGAGAGAGAGAGAGAGAGAGAGGGAGAAAGAGCTACAGTAAGTGGCGCTGAATGAGAAATGGGAGCGTGAGCAGCAGCAGTGAGCTCCAGGGGGATGCACAGGAGAGCTAGTCCGTTTTATTGCTTTGAGAGCGATTACAGTCAAGCAGATGCTCTGGCCGACGGGAGGTAGCCTCCGCATCAAAGCCATAAAAGTGTACAACTGCTTTGTAGAGCAATAATTTCTCTCATTGGCTTTTGTGTGGGAAGTGTTTTGGGGAGGGGCAGTTGACGGGTGGGCTGCCACATTGCAGGAGGTTCAGGTTGCCCTGTGCATCTCACTCTGCAACCTTACACAGTGCAGCAAACCGCAGAGACTATGAGTATTTTATGAATACATATATAAACAAGACCCACTTCGAGATTTGAGAAATCTCACAGCTTTCAGATAATATAAAATGCAATGCATTTGTGTATTGTGTATATATTATTTTGCAGCTTGTGGTTATATATGGGGAAATACTCATGTTTGTTGAAAGCTATAGGAACAAGACTATCTATCTATATTTATTCATATTTCTTTTTAAAAGAAAATTAAAATGTATGTGGAAAAACACACATTATGAAAATAAACCATTGTAATGTGTAGGCCTATGTTTAAAGGAGTGATATAGTCTAAGGTGGATGAATTATTGAAAAATATATTTAAAAAATCTCATAAAAGATTATAATTATGAAAATAATTAAATGAAAGTAAAAAAAGACAAAAATCAAACAAAATAAGACATGAAAAATATTAATACTATTATTTAAAATAAAGTCTGAAATTATCAAAAATAAAATAAATAATTCTGAAAATAATTATTATTCTGAATTATTCTTATTATTTTCCTTTCAAAAACATATATATATATTTTTAAATGTAAGTAGACAGTCACTATTCACATACACTGTTCTTTACAAGCCCTCCCCAACTGGTAACTTTATAATCCAAATGTATGTAATCTCACTGTGAGCAGTCTTTTGAAACACGTTTCAAGTCTTAATGAATGTACATTTTTTAACACCTCTGTACACAAGTCAGGGTCATTTCATATTGTTTCTTCCCACAATGCAATCTCAAACGTTCACTGTACGACACAGAAGCAGCCACCAAAGTACTTTCATTCCTCTTTAAAACGCTTCGTCCTTCCGCTAAAAGCCGCTTGTTGTCTTCCACGATAGCCTATCTGCACAAATTCATTCCGTTTTGCTGCTGCCTTTTTGAAAATTCTCAAATTCTTCTCCCGCACTCCGTTAATTGCACGTCATTTTTCAAACTTATCATTCAGTATTTGCGAGTTCAAAAAAGCCCAGCAATGTTAAAAGTGCCAGAGGCGGTCGCTGTCTCTCGTTCAGTCAGGACTCAATCAAAGAGAGAGCAAGGACAGTGATGTCATACTAAAACACTGAAACATTTGTGCTGCGAAACTGTCAGTCAATACAAATGACCCTCTATATCATTACGACCAACCATATTCCATTTCAGTTCATATGGTCGAAACTCCCTCAGCCTGTCTGTTTCTTCTGAAAATTCAATAATCTGATTGTTGGGCACAGAGAAGACGCCCTTCCTTTCCTCTCACTTAAGGAAATGAGTTTAACAATTTGTGATTAATTATTTCTTTGCCAATAAACATTAATGATGAGAAATTGAGGTCAATATATGAATGTATATGTGTGTGTGTGCTGTCAGAGAAACGTGATAGTCTGAGTGGTGTTTAGTCTTATGAATGTGTTTCTTAAACTTATGTCTCAGGGGTTGATTTTAAATCAAACAGACTTTGACTTTTTCTTTGGGTCATAAGTGGAATCTTTAAATATGAAAATCTATCATACAAATCTAAATTATATCTTTAAAACTATAACAATCTACATGAAAGGTTAAAATAAAAAATAGATGTGTTGTGTGAAAATATTCATTTCCAATAGTCATTTCCACAAAACCAATTCTGACACTAATAATTCTGGTTACAGACAGTTGTGTCAGTGATGCTCGAAAATGTGATGCATTTACACAAAAATGTAATTGTAAAAAATATAATTTCATTGTGTGTATTTAGAATACATAAAATGCTAACTATGAAATAAACCTTAACATGAAGTTGGCCATTTTATTCCATAAATGTTTACAAGGATATTTCCGTTACATGTGATGAAACACGACAGAATTCTCTTGAGATCCATGTGTCCAAACAAAAGTGTGTCTACTAGACGAGTCTTTTATTTTCTAAAAGTGCCTACAGTTGCAGAAACACCATTATATGTTTGCCTTTTTTTAAGAGTGCATGTGTTATCAGACAGCATATATGGCTTCTAAAAATAATTGCTAGAGCTGCATCTTTTTAACCTTGTTCATATGTGTGAACTCATTTCCTAAAAGAAAGCATGCAATAGAGAAAGAAAGAGAGTGTATTTGTGTGCGTCTTTGGCGAAGATTTTCACAAATTTCCTGTGGTCAGAGGTGGCCTGCATTTGCATAATCTCTGGGCGTAAATTGCTGAAAGTCTAATTTTCAAACATCCGCCCAATCTCCGTCAGGCGTAACACTTAATCAGAGATCAGTCCGGCAGACAAGCGGGGTCTGGCGCGTTGGTCATCCCTCAGCCTTCTGCCGTTAGCTTTCATTTCCCTCAGCCGGAGAACTGTTAATGAACATCAAAGCTATCTTAAATCAACAGTCTGCCGCAGGTGAGAGACGCTTCGAGTGGTGAGAAACTAACCTCTCATGAATCAAAGATGCTCCTTTTCCATCCCGGTCCTTTAGGATATTTGTTTATAGCTAACTTTCAAGCTTACCAATCACAATTCAAACTCTACGGCATGCTCAATCGGTCTGTGCAGTCTCTCCTTCTGCAATCTAAGCAGCAATGTGCCAATACCTATTTTCAGTCTTTAGGCAAACGAAAGGATTCAAGGCGTTTTCTGTTATCGGCACAATTCGGGCGTATTAACGATGTTTTAATTATAATTAAGACCGATACCTAAAAAAAGAAAGAAAAAGAAACGGCGATCGCTGGAAAGAACAAAACACTCACACCTTAATGGGATGTGGGCTGTTTGGACACTTGAAAGGTGAGACGAAAGCAAATCAATAATGAGCCATTTTGTAATTAACAGAATGTGCGCTGAATTAGGCAAACGACTGTCTGGAGGAATTGAAAATATTGATTTTAATTTATAAAATATATTTCAGCCCTTTGATGCCCTTGCGTCGACAGACAATTAGATTTAACCATCACTTGGATATTTTGCCTTCTCGTTTCTTCTTATTATCATAAAATCTTGATATTTTCCCATATAATGAGGAAGGTAATGATGTTCGGGGAAGGTCAGAGGCTGGGATGGCCAAGGTTGAGGAGGAGATGACCGAAGGAAACGAGAGAAAAAGAGTCCAGCTTGTCTTTCAACCGATGAGACCCGCTCACTTTCAAAGGCCCATAAAATGAAATGAAGCCCTGGGGGTCTGGAAGCTGTTGGATTATGTTTTCAAAGATGTGTACCGTGTTTGCAGTTGTGACAATGGCGTCTTAGAGCCTCTTGCCAATAGACCAGCAAACATAGACGCACATTGTGAAACAGGCCCTTTGGGTGATTAAAATAATCACTTCCTGCTTGCCAGCTCTTTCAAGCCTATGCCAGAGCTCGTAGATTAAGGTCACCCGTTATACACACCTCCAACCACCAGGCACACAACTATGCCTTCATCAAATAATGCAGCTAAACACCAACCTGTTTCAAATTTCTGTTTGTTATTCCTAACCAAACAATTAACAGTACTGACAGAGACTCCAGACACTTAAAGTGTTGGAATTTCTTTGGACTACAAACAAATGATCAAACCAAGTGGCATCTGCAACAAATAATGCTCTTTTCTCAGAAATAACATTTCTGATTTTATTTGATGTCTTAGCAGAGTAACCACAGATGTAGTTCATAACATTAAGTGAGTAAACATAACATTAAATGAGTAAAAATTACATTTTTACTGGCCAATACTTTTTGGAGCCACTGTAAGTTCAGTAAATGAAAATAAAATAACAAAAGAGAAAAACACTATTTGAAAAGAATGTGAAATGATCATATCTGGTATCAGAGTAATTTGCCATTTCATATCCTCTGCAGCGTTCATAAATGGAGGATTCAGGGCATGTGGGTTGAGAACAATTTTTACACACACAAAGCACATTAGTGAAACTGCCCATTAGCCCTAAATGCAAATGCATTTAACCCTTTGTGTTACAGGTTTACTTTCTGCAAATTATTTATTTATTTGGAAGCATAGTAACATGATTGTATTTATTATTATACGACACAATTAAGATTTATGTTTCATTTTCTCAAAAAAGGTGAGGATAAATGATAATGATATGATCCATTTTAGTTTATAGAAGTTCTACATTTATAAATATATCAATTCATAAAAATTGTTTTAGAGGTGAAATGTATACTTTTTCTGATATTGTCCAATGATACCCCTTTCCACACTTTCCCCCAGAATTCTCCTTTTAGACTGTTTTTATTTGGAGCTATTTTATGTCCAAAAGTAAAATAGGGGGGGAAAAAAACATGTATGCATACCCAATTTTTTTACTAAAGATATAATGCATTACAGAGCCAGTTTCTTTGAAATGAGGATCCACTCACCTGCATAGAATTCTGGGCTGTAGACTGCACCCACGACTGGATTCAACTTCCAGCCTAGACAGAGAAAGGGAGGGAGACCATCTGATATTAGCCACCCTCGGTCTGCACTATGAGAATTCTGCATCTGATCCTTCACAAGAGTTGGCTTCTGGTTAACTAGAACCTCCAGGCCCATGTGTAATGATGTCAGTAGAAGGCTGACCACACTGAAGCACTACTGTCATTCAGAGCCAGGATAAGGCCCTGCGTGGCCTGACAGATTTCTCTCTATTTCTAACCTCTACAAATGGCCTGTCTGTTTAAGCCCTCCATAAGTAAAAAAATTCCTGTGATACAAACTGAGATCTGATCTAAAAGACTGTCTCAGTTTTCCACTTCCATTTAAACTTGCGAATGAGGAAGAAAAGAGAAGTGCTGTGAAAAACATTTCAGAGGATACTCAGAAAATCGTCTCGGTTACGTATGTAACCCTCGTTCCCTGAGGAGGGAACGGAGACATTACATCAGTGACTGACGAATGGGGGTTTCGCTACAGAGCCCTATCACCTTCAAGTATTAGAAAATTAGCCAATGGTATGAAAATACCATGGGTCTGCGGAATTTGCATCACAAATTTACCCACCGTGTGGGTATAAAAGGAGCCACGAGTGCAATCTCGCATTTTGTTACCTGCAGAGGAGCCGAGACTGAGCGACCCGGCTGTTTCAGCGGTACAGCGGTAGAGGCAGGCGGACGTAACATCTCCGCTCCCTCCTCAGGGAACGAGGGTTAAATACATAACTGAGAAGTTTCCTTTCGTTCAGTCACTCCGAGTTACGTCAGTGACTGACGAATGGGGGTCCCAATCTAATCTCGCCACTGTGGCTGTCATCTCCTTGTCGTGACTAGCATGAGTGAAGGACCAGGCTAACGCAAAAATACCAAGGTACACTGGGTAGCATATCCCAAATGGAATATGTAACCGTGCCTACCAGTAGGGAGGACTTAAAATACACATACGACCCGAGTATGGTATACAGATATGGAGAACTCAGAGGAATCCAGCCCGTGCTCGGAGGAGACTTACTCTGAAAATACACATGTGGGGGTTGCCCAACCGGGGAACCATGCACATGGAGGCACCAAACCGATCTTGAGGGCTGACCGACTGGGCATGGACTCTGGTGACGGCATCAACAGTGCAGGAGAAACTCAGAGTCTAAGAAAAACTCATCTGAGTGAAATAGCGCACGTATCCAGTCCGTGGAGTTGAATGGCGCAGCAAGCGATGACACAGAGCAGGTCCTAATTACTGGCTAGTGAAAGCGAATACATGAGAGGACACTGGCTGTACCCGGAGATTATAGAATCTCGCAAAAGTGTTGGGTGTCGACAATGTCTGGAAATGTCTGTAAGCGAGCTGATCGGGCATTTTCTGTGGTCTTCTCGGCGAGAAGAGCACCAGGTGACGAAGAGGTTCCACTTCAGAGCATAGGCGTGTCTCGTGGACAAGGCTCTAGCTGAAGTGATGGTAGCCACTACCTGAGGTGGTAGGGTACTCAAACCTGCCACGTCCCGGCCAGGAGCCATACATGTAGGAAACCGTGATAGCTCGTCGGCTGCACGATTCAGCTCTCCTGGGATGTGAATGGCTATAAGTGACCTCAGATGCTTCTGATTCCATAGGAGGAGATGGCGGGCGAGTTGCGACATACGGCGGGAGCGTAGACCACCTCGTCGGTTGATGTACGCTACTGTCGGCGTGTTGTCTGAACTGACTAGTACGTGTTGGTCCTTGAGTAACGCCCGAAAGCTGTGCAGAGCCAAACGTACTGCCAGCAACTCGAGGTAATTTACATGCCAAAGGCGCTGGGGTCCTGTCCAGGAGCCCGTGGCAGCATGTCCATTGCACATGGCACCCCAGCCCGTGGCGGAGGCATCTGTTGAGACAACAACATGCCTGGACACTCGTTTTAAGGGCACTCCGGCCCGTAGAAAGGAGAGATTCGACCACGGGGTGAAGGTCTGACGACAGGCCCGAGTAACTAGTACTCGAAGCGTGCCTGGTTGCCATACCCATCTCGGGACTCGATCGTGAAGCCATTGCTGAAGCGGTCTCATATGAAGCAGTCTGAGTGGCGTGGCAGCCGCTGCGGGCCCAATATGCCCAGGAGCCTCTAAATTAACTTTTGGAACCACACCACACTGGAACCACACTCTTGCCCTCGATTTGTCTCAGGCAAGTCAGCAGTGACTGCGCGCGCTCACTCATAAGCTGCGCGCACATGGTGATAAGTCGATTTCCATACTGAGAAAAGAGATCCTCTGCATAGGGGAGAGTTTGCTCTTTTCCCAGTTGACCCAAAGGCCCAAACGGGCGAGGTGTCGGAGCACCATGAACCTGTGTTCGCAAACCTGGTCTCAAGAGTGAACTAGAATCGAACTCAGTCGCCGAGATAGTTCAGGATGCGAACCCCGTGTTACCGGAGTGGCACAAGGGCTGCCTCGATGACTTTCCTGAGGACGCGAGGGGACAGGGCTAACCTGAATGGGAGAACCGTGTACTGTGTAGAGGGAAGCCCATTTAGAGATGGCATTGCCCTCACTTCTGCATCATCCTTAACTCATCACCAAAAAAGAAAAGGTCATAATAAGAGACCCACTGTCCAGCAGTGCTTATTTGACTTATTAAACCGTTATCGTTTTTGCTTACCAAGCCACATTACCTACTAATGCTTAAGAGAGGCGGGTTAAAACCCACATTGTGTATTCATGCTTATGTAACATGTAAAGGCAAGGCCTGGGAAAGAGACTATAAAGGATGAGACTCGGAGAAGATTTTTTGCTCTTCCTTGCAACCAACAAGTCAATACTCCAGCAGTTATTGACCGCAAGAAGCATTGACGCCTAGTTATTACACCTCTGTTATTTAGTACTTATATATGTAACCTGTAACAAGTATTTCTTTCATTTGATTCTTTTAATAAATTATGTTAAAACATTTATTATAATCATCTGACTGAACCTTGGGTTATTGAGTATGAGTCAAATTCTTCCAACGGGACCAGGAGGATCCTTTCTGGAGAAGACGACAGCTGCAGGCGAGTATTCTCTTGAGATGAGAATAATCACTGTAAGATATGATTGATCAAATAGCCTAGCCAAAGAGGCAGCATATGACAGGGTTGTTATATTGCAAACACGGTTGAAGAGTACCATTAAAAGGTAGACTTATAATACAAATGGGAAATCAATTATTAATTTTATGATAGAATACGATTTTGTATAGACTGATCACCTAACTCTTGAGGACACGACTAAAGGATAGGCTCTTTAGTTACCACAAAGTTATCCAAATATTCTAAATGGGAATATAGTATAATTGGGAACGGTATTAATTGTGATAATCCATCGCAACTGGTATGCCTGCGACTCAAAAGCAAACCGTAGAAACGGTCTGTGTCGAGGAAGAATGGAGACATGAAAGTATGCGTCCTTCAGGTCGATCGCTGCAAACCAATCCAATGGACGAACACAGTCAAAAATGCGTTTGGCTGTCAACATCTCTAATGGAAGCCTGTGAAGGGTTCGGTTCAAGATGCGCAGGTCCAGGATTGGTCGTAACCCACCGCTCTTCTTGGGTACAATGAAGTAGGGGCTGTAGAACCCAGACTTCATCTCGGTTGGAGGGACAGTCTCGATCGCACCCTTTTGCCAGTAGGGCAGAGACCTCCGCACGCATGACAGGGGCATTGCCACCCACCATGGTATAGAGGAGGAGGTATAGTGGTATAGCGGGGAGGAGACCGTGCGAACTGAATCGCATAGCTGAGCCTGATCGTTCGCGCGAGCCAGCGGGACAGATTGCGAAGCTCTAGCCAGGCTCCCAAAAACTGAACCAGCGGGGTCATTGGAACTACAGGCGTACCCTCGATGGGGCAGCGATGTGGAATGACCGGCCCAGACATGGGAGGCATAGCGTCCCAGCGCCGGGGCGTGGTCAAATTCCGCGTCCTGACAGAGGAGGCCAGGGAAGGACGGGCGTTCCGTGGCGGCCTGTTCTGATAGGGGTCTGGTGACAGAGGGGGATGAGAGTGGTGAGGCATAGCGTCGCACATTGCCATCCGCGACCTCTTGGGGCTCGGAGGAAGGGGAGTCAGTTCTTTCTTTAACAGTTTTAGGGTGCTGGTTTGGCATGCTTAGGGGCGGAGACAGGCTGTGCCGCCTTCCTGCGACCTCCTTGCTTCGGCCCGGGTGAAGGCTGCTGCTTGGGCTGAGCAGGAGTGGCGGGAGTCACAGGAGGGCGGCCTCGGAGGGAAGCAGACTGAGGGGGCTGCACCGACGGCTGGGTGGAGGCAGCAGCTGGCTGTCGTGGCAGGATATGCTTTATCGCCTCAGTCTACTTCTGGGTGGCAAAGAACTGTTGGGCGAACAGTTCTTTGTCGCCGAAGAGCCCAGCCTGGGATATGGGGGAGTTGAGAAAACGAGTTCTCTCAGCCTCCCGCATATCGGCCAGGTTGAGCTATAGATGTTGTTCCTGAACCA
Source organism: Gila orcuttii (assembly GCA_026230005.1). Classification (NCBI taxonomy): domain Eukaryota; kingdom Metazoa; phylum Chordata; class Actinopteri; order Cypriniformes; family Leuciscidae; genus Gila; species Gila orcuttii. The sequence continues at coordinate 30,564,765 of JAPDVR010000003.1, forward strand.
CACAGGTGGACATTACCTGACCCAAGGATCACGCAGTGAGCTACGTCGCCCGTAGAGCGAGGTCAGTGGCAGTGCGCAGGTCTTGCATGAGCCCTGGGTCGCCCTCGTGCATGTCCCTGAGCACCCTCGCCTGATAGAGTTGAAGGATGGCCATGGCATGCAAAGCGGAGGTGGCCTGCCCCGCAGCTCTGTAGGCCTTCGCCATGTGCCAGCACGCTTTGCCCCCAGGAACCAAACATCCAACCTTGAGCGCTCGGGAAGGGTGGTGGGCACCACTCCAACCCGATGCTCTCAGCTGCCCGTCAGCTCTGGATCCGACTCGGACAATGCTGGCACTCCCGAGGGAGGCCACGCAGCCGAATCCTCATCTCCAGAGGAATCAAGCCTGCCTTGTGATGCTGTGAGCCACATAGCATCATCCGCCGGAGCCCCGAATGAAACACTGGGTCCCAGAGAGGAACCAGCTTCATCCGGAAGCTCCACGGCTTGCGATATGCAGGGGGGTGTGGCCCGATGAAAACTTGTCGGGTTGTTCCACACCATAACCCTCAGATCACCCTGGCCACCAGCCAAAGTATCCCCTCTCGAGGAGGAGATAGATTGGGGTGTGGCAGAGGGGACTCTATCTCCATGGAGGTCATTGAGCCTCGACCTTAACACCGCGATGGCCATGTTCCCGTAATGAGAACATGACTCATCCTTGAGCGCTGCCTGAGCGTGATTAAAGCCCAAACAAGCTAAGCAGCGCTCGTGACCGTCAGGACCATGTACCCACATCCAGAAACACACGGGCGAGACATCTTTAAAAATACGTGCCCGTGCAGCTCTTTTAGAGATGGACAACTCTTTCAGCAGTGCTGAAGCGCCATGGGGAGAAACACGAGGTGCGTGCAAGACACTGCACAGACCAGCAGCAGGATCGTGAATCTGCTGAAACGCGCCGTCACACCAACACCGACTGAAGAGCGATCGTTGCTTGAAGAAGGCGAAGGAGAAGCACATACACACTTCGGCTCCGAAGCAGAAACATAATGCGAGATTGCACTCACGGCTCCTTTTATACCCACGTGGTGGGGCAGAGTTCGCGATGCAAATTCCGCAGACCCATGGTATTTTCATACCATTGGCTTGTTTTCTAATACTCGAAGGTGATAGGGCTATCTAGCGAAACCCCCATTCGTCAGTCACTGACGTAACTCGGAGTGACTGAACGAAAGGGAATGACAATTACAAACACTCTTCTTCTCTGATTTCCATGTTTTTTAGATTGTGAATAAGTAGAGTTGGTTACACTTTACTTTAAAGTGACATAGTTACATTGTAATTACTCAAATAAGCACTGAGTAATAATAATTAACTACATGTACTAAGTGTTTGGTTTAGGTTTAGTTACTTGTAACTATGCATAATTTACTGTTATTACTATAGTAAGTATGTAGTTACGTGTAACTACGTCACCTTAAAGTAAAGTGTTACTGTGAAGTTTCCTGTCTGGGAAGTTGCATACTTGGTATAAGGTCTAAACTTTGTCCTGTACACCTTATAATGTAAATATATACAGTGGGGTCCCAAAGCATGACACCACTTGGGGGAAAAAATGGGATTCAAAATGAAATTTAAAACTGGAAATAAACAGATATTATAATGATTTGAAAAAGCATGTAAATAAGCATTAAAAGAATATGAAATATTTAATGTTCTGCACTATTTCTAGGTTGTTAATTAGATGAGTAAATCTGTGACATTGATCTGCACAAGATGCTCTTTGGATTTTTCTCAAATCATGCTGGCATGCTGCTATCATTAACTCCTTTCCCGCCATTGATGGAATATTGACGGAATTTTCCATCCTTTATGACACGCTTCCCCGCCATTGACAGAATTTTCTGGCAATCCATGTTTTCAATGTTATACGGTAGGGGGTGGCGCAATTAAGCATTTTCTGAAAGAGTACATAATCTCCAGATCAAAACACAAGCGAAAAAGAAGCAGAAACAAGTAATAAAAACAAAATGTTGCTTTTTTTATGAAACTTACCCACATTCAAGTGTTGATAAAAAGAATATATGGAACTACAATAAAACATTTGTTGTTGTTGAAAAGCAGAGACTCTGTTTTTCCTTTTGATATATTGCATGTTCAGATTTTCATTCAACAAAATATTCTGGGGACCATGAACGTTTTGTGAAAATTATCAAAAATGCTGGTGGTGGCTGGCAACTTTTTAAAAAACACTGGCGGGGAAAGAGTTAAAGAAATATCAAGTCAACATTTTGCTTAAATTGTTATACTGATATTTGTATATGTACAAAAACATATTTGTATAGAAGCATTTTTACTTATGGTCTCAAACTTTTGAACTCCAAATGTGTATCAAATGATACAATAAAATTGAATGATATAAAATATAAGTTCATTATTATTTTATTTTACACTCAAAATATTGCATATACTGACAAAAGTTGAATATTGGTAACCAGCGTTTTTTAAAAAGGTTTCCATTTCCGTATACCATTTTCACAAAAGTTTCATGGCCCCCAGAATATTTTGTTGTATGAATATCTGAACGTGCAATATATCAAAACAAAACAATATAACAAAACAAAAACAGTTTTATTCTAGCTTAAGGCGAGACACGGCAGGCAAAAACATTGTGTTTTTTTCACTGGTCAATTATGAGATTTTGGGATATTTGTAATAATTAATAATAATTCTAGGAAAAGACGAGTGATTCTCTAAAATAGTGAAATGAGAGTGAGGCTATATAAATGTAACGAAAAATAATTCGTTACATTTATATAGCGCTTTTCTAGGTACTCAAAGCGCTTCACATGGAAGGGGGGAATCTCCTCAACCACCACCGATGTGCAGCATCCATCTGGATGATGCGATGGCAGCCATAGTGCGCCAGAACGTCCACCACACACCAGCTTATTGGTGGAGAGGAGACAGTGATGAAGCCAATCAGTATATGGGGATGATTAGGAGGCCATGATGGACAGAGGCCAAAGGGCAAATTTGGCCAGGATGCTGGGGTTACACTCCTACTCTTTTTCAAAGGACATCCTGGGATTTTTAATGACCACAGAGAGTCAGGACCTCAGTTTAACGTCTCATCCGAGAGACGGTGCTATTTGACAGTATAGTTCCCCATCACTATACTGGGGCGTTAGGACCCACACAGACCACAGGGTGAGCGCCCCCTGCTGGCCGCACTAACACCTCTTCCAGCAGCGACCTGGTTTTCTCAGGAGGTCTCCCATCCAGGTACTAACCAGGCTCAGCCCTGCTTAGCTTCAGTGGGCAACCAGTCTTGGGCTACAGGGTGATATGGCTGCTGGAATTTGTCTTCAATAACATGTCTTCTTTCAGACTTGTGGTGAAAAAAAGCCCGAAATACACATTTAGGTCTTTATTTTACTACACTTTGTCCGTTTGCGTCTGTAGATTTCTCAGAATTTCAACAAAAGTTGGCATTCTAAATCATCCCGCTGCTCCACGATCGCTGTCTGCACCCTGTCATCACATACACCGTTAAAAAGCTCTCTCTCTCCTGTACAAAGCTGTCGGATCCAAATATGGTAATTTCCTTTTTATCAGCAACCAATCGTGAAAGTAAAAGGGGGGATTTAGCTCTAAATGCGCAATCTCATTTTACAATATAAATCTTTAAAGCCCGTTTTTTCAAACTGACTTTTCTCTCATACTCCAAGTCCGAAATCTCCACTTCAGTAGCACCTATATACACCAAACGTTCCAGTCTTGTACCTAGTTATATTATGAAGATATTTACAGAGGGATTTGTAAATTTATTATTCCTAGCCTGATTTATATGACATTTTATTCCAAAAAACATGGCGAAAATCTATTTTTTAAGGCTATTGACAGTATATTCAGATTTACAGGATAACAAAAGTAGATATCCATAAATCCCTCTGTAATTTTTTTCCTATCTAATATGTGAACACAATAAAAAAATAATTTTGGACCTGGCTTTATCCAATACTCAGATTTCATTTTTAAAATATATGCAAATGAGTGCATATTTAATTAGATAATGCCTAATTTGCATATTTAAACATTAAATTACAAAAAACTTGTAATACATTTTTTTCTCATCTTAATGTAGGTAATCAACTGGAAAAGTTTCATGGTGATATCTGCTAGTTAAAAATTTTACCCTATTCACCGGTAGTGTCTCGCCTTAAAGGGGCATTCGGCAACTATTTCAACTTAATAAAACCGTTTAGAAATCATTTGGATGGTTTAATAACCTGTTCTGGTGAGAATGGTGACTTTCCCCGCTCCCCCCAGCGTTCTTAGGCAGAAAACCAACCTTGCAACATGGGGACTAACGTCCCGGTAAGTTGGAAATAGGAAGTCTCGTGAGAAGTGAGAACGAGCGAGAAACACAAACTGCTTTACGGCAATTTGACATAAACAAACACGCCGCCCTCAATGTGTATGATATATTACCCACCTCGGTAGACATAGCTCCACACGATAAAGTTGGCCGGCTCCGATAATAACAAATGCACATGAGCAGCGGTGGAAAGGGGGAGGAGGGTGCCGCAAGTGAGTTTTTTTACGACATTGTTGTGAAATATACGCCCCACAGCTGTAGGGGGAGCTCGTTGAGAAAACATGCAACAACAAAAGTGAAAATCAGCGAAGAAATAGCTAGAGTTGCCGAATGCCCCTTTAATGCATTCTTTTTTTATCAACACTTGAATGTGGGTAAGTTTCATAAAAAGAGCAGTATTTTGAGCAAAAAGCTGAGAAAATCTGTTTTTTGTCAAAGACTACATCTGGATCGGATTCAGAATGATTAACAAAACATAGATGGAGTAGATTGAGTTCTTTATCACCCCTAATGCTTGCACAGTCCTACAGCGCATCCAGGGTTGACATTTTACTCTGTAACATTAGGCAGTTTTGATTTATTTGCTGTTTAATGTTGATGATCATGTTATTTTATATATATTTTATTTCTGCATCATCTTAGCATGTGTTTTGATCCGGAGATTCAGTAATCTTTCAGAAGATGTGTAATAACGCCCTTATTAAAGAGTTAATAAATAAATTAATTAATTGTCAATATCAAGAGAACTTGTTCTTACCGTTTGCATATGGGTTGACGGTCTTTTTATTCGTCATTACCCGTGCTGTTGCATTGTTTACCTGAGTACAAACAGGAGCGTGTGAGCAAGAACCATACTGAAGCTAAAGCTGTAAATATTGAAATATTGCATGCATTAAATAGAAGATTTTCAAAATGATTATAGATCATAACAAATAGTTAAAGAAAAGTGGTAATACATATAAAGCAAAGAAAATATATGCAAAAGTCACATCATAAAAAGACTCGTCAGCATGCGTCATCAAATGATGATCACGTTGAAGGAGTACATGGAGTAAAGAAAAACAGAAACACAAAATGCACTCAACAAACGAAAGGCATCGAGTATGAGACAGCATGCAGTAGAGAGGGAACGACTAGGTTAAAAGAAAAACAAGAGAGCGTAGGAATGGAAGGAAACAAAAAGTTTGGCATTGTGCAACATACACTAAACCTTCAGAGTTGAGGTACAGTCGGAAAACAAAGCAACATTTAGCATTCAACACTCCAAGAGCCTTTTGCTTCATCACAAGAATAATAATCAGAAAGGAAAATAAAAAGAAATAATAACGAAAGAAAATCATTCAAGCCGAAAGGACAGCTAACAAAGGATATAAAAAGAGGGTGCATTATTTAACATAATCATGGAGTTCAGAATCTGAGTAGGATGCGCACGATTCAGTTCAATCCAATCAGAGGCTCTCAGGAAGCTAAGTGTTCACTCAAGTAACACGCGTACCAAGAGAAAACAGCATCAAGAAACTCAACATCAAGTCAAAAAACAGTCACGAGGTATCAGCGCGGAGTTCGTGAAATGGCAGATGGCTCTCTCCACTTACCATTCGCCGCCATCGCCCGCGTGTGTATGTATTGTTACTGAGTTTGGTGAGGGGCCTACCAGCTACCGTTGGAAAAGGGGGGAAAATGAGAAGGCAAAATAGGCAACATCTTACTGAAAGATGGCACCACGTCACATCCGAAAATAACTCTTAAAAATTTAAAATAAAAAAGTTGCAAACAAAAAAAGCACAACTGTTAAATGTGAATCGGCTATAAGGATGGCCACTGTCGTTGACTGTAAAGTAGACAACAGTTCTCTTCTAGACTGTGAAGTAAGTGTCATTGTAGCTGTAGATTTAAAAGGCTTGTGTTTGAGAGCAGCCCTGTCTAATAGCAGCGTCTTCAGGCCAATTAACAAATGCTGCCGGCTTCGGGATGCTTTTAGCGCAGATCCCTCGTCAACTTTGCAATAAGGCCTCTGGCTATCATCACACAAATGCTGGTTGTACTCTGCCTGATGACTTGCTGCACCCATTTGCTTATTAAGCAAAAATATGCTATGAAAAAGAACAGAAAAGAATCGAATAAACACAAGTGAATGCCAACTAAAACTAACCAATTAGATAACGCGAGCACCGTGGTCTATCTGATGTGAAATCTTAGAATAACTGAAAGATATTAGGGATACAATGGGGAGAGGGAGGGAGGGGGGAGGGAAAGAGAGAGGAGCACACGCAGGAAAAGACGAGTGATTCTCTAAAATAGTGAGATGAGAGTGAGGCACACACTGACACACACAACAGAATTATGGATAACATCAAGAAAGACAACAACAAACAAACAAACAAACAAACAAAAATGAATAAAATAAAACAAAACAATTGAGAAGGGAAATATTTGTTACATGCACCTCTATTTTACGACCTTCTACCACCGTGCCGTGTAATTTCTCTCTGGCCCTGTCCGCATCGGCACTATTTTCGAAAGTTACGAAACCAAAACCCTGCATGCAGGTGGGAGAGGGGAGGGGGGAGAACAACATGCACATTATTAATTCAGTCATACACCCAAGAAATCCACTGTGGCTCTACCTCTGCCATTCTCACACACAAAAACAGCTGCTGCTGCTGCTATTGCTGCATTTACCCCCTCTCTCTTTCTCCTCCTCTTTTCTCCTGCACCATGCAAAGCATCGAGATTAACGATAATTTATGGGTTCTGTTAGAACCTCTAAGGAGAAATGAAATACAATAGCACGTCTAAGAACGTAAAGCCACTTAAATGAAATGTAAAAAAAGAGGAAAAACAAAAGCAAACAAAATAGTATACCTTTAATAACAAGTCTTAGAGTAAACATAATCTATTGGAAAAAAGTGGAATAAAATAAACACTGTCATTTAAAAGTCTATAATGCAACATAAAGAAAAGTCATTACAAAAGAAAAAACAACTCATAAGACAAATGATAAAGGATTGTGAACTAAAGAACTTGTTAACATGCATCATTATCTCCCCCAGCTGGAACAGAAGAACATAATTCATATTTCAATAAAGAAAATTGTTTGTGCAAAGGAATGATGCTAAGTGTCATAACACTGAATAACGCTGTCAATTACGGAGCTCAGTGGAGAATGTTCTTCATTTGACACCGTAACAGAACAAAGACAAGTGCCAAACACATTTCCACACACTCCATTGAACAGGGCACTAATAACTCTAGCACAGCAGCTGATATGAGATTGCATTACATACGTTAACATGACTACAACAAGCATTTATTTTGTACAATACAGGTACTGATTCATCATTGGATTCTTTCCCTTTTTAAATAAACATGATGTTCATTTAAGCCTCTAAAACTCACTGCACTGTTCTGATTGGTCCAAGAAAATGAGCATGCAAAGGAAGTAAGTCACACACGTACCTTTGATCCTCGTTCATTAAATATGATTTCAACATCTAAGATTTTACCAAATTGCTGGAAAGAGAACAGAACACAAATCAGACATACTGTCTAAATTTGATTTGACAATTTCAAAAACATTTACTTAATCTAGGTGTATCAAGCTACACGTTTTAAATGTTATTTGAATCCATCTAAAAATCACCAATTGTTCATATTCAATTTTAATGGATCATTTATTATCAATTTCTTTGAAAAGAAGAAAAAAAAAATTAGTTGTTTAAAGCTCTTTTTGATTTTGACTTAAAATAAATAATTATACACAATTCAAAAGTTTGGGGTTGGTGAGATTTATTTTTTAAACAAGTTTCTTATGCTCACCAAAGCTACAACAATACAGTGACATTGTGAAATATTATTACAATTTAAAATACCTGTTTTGTATTTTAAAATAAATAAACTTAAAATAAATAAATGTAATTTATTCCTGTGATGCAAATCAGAATTTTCAACATAATTACTCATGTCTTCAGTGTTATTTGCTGCTCAAGAAACATTTAATATTTATTATCAATGTTGAAAACAGTTGTGCTGCTTAATATCTTTATTGGAACCTTGATAGTTTTTTTCAGGATTCTTTGATGAATAGAAAGTTCAAAAGAACAGCATTTATTTGAAACAGAAATGCATTGTAACAATGTAAATGTATTGTAATGTTTTTACTGTCACGTTGGATCATTTTAATGCATCCTTGCAGAATAAAAGTATATATAAAACAGGTACTTACGCCAAACATTTGCCTGAGGTCTGGATCTCTAAACCTGAAGGGGATATTAGAGACGTGGAGCCTCTTGGGCTGCGATTTGTTTTCTGTGTTTTCAGATGACTGTGTTTGCTGTTGGCTGTCTGTCTGTGCTGAATCGTCTGTCTGCTGTGTGGGGAAAAAAGGGAAAGAAATCAGGGAATATCAGTTAGTAAGACCGGCAAATTTTGATGCGCCAACTGTAAATAATCTCAACAAGCGAAGATGCTGTCTTTGCACACAGGTGTTTGCCGCACCACTGTGTGTTTTTCGACTTGGTCCATCGCAGTGCTGCAGTCAGAATGTACAGTCTATCGTGCCTGTACCTCCAGGCGCTCCCACGGAGCCAGACCCAAAGCTTTGTTTTAACAACATAGCTGGTGAAAACTTTTACCACCTGTTCCTGCCTCCCTTTCTCAGGCAGATTCGAAAAACATATGTAGAGCACGCACACACAAAACGAGGCGTAGTTTGTAATGCGGTGTTTGCAGGGGTTGGGGCAGTGGGTGGCAGCTGTGGGTGATATATGACATGGCTGCTTCACTATATCTTGCTTTCTCTCGCTTTCTCTGGCCACGCATGACTGCTGGCTGCTCCCTGCAACTATGTGCCTCTCAGCCTGGACTGCTGCCTGGGAGAGAAAATGGCTTAGCGCTGGGTGTGTGTGTGATTCTGTCTGACTGTATTTGTATGACTTAGCTAGAGAGAGTATTACATTGGGAGACTTTACTTTCTATTTTTCTCCCATGTGTACGTTTGTGTGTCAGTGGGCAACTTCCAAATGGCATTTTTGAGCCCTTAAAGGAACAGTTTAACCAAAAAAATACAATTCTGCAATCATGTTGTTCCAAACCAGACTTTTTTTTTTTTCAAAGGGATCCTTATTGAATAATGAAGCCTTAAAAAGGATGCAAAAGCAGCATTAAACCAAAAGTATTATAAAAAAAACAGTAACGATTTCTTTAAAATAAGTGAAATTTTGAGAAATGTTATTTCATTATAAATTGAACTGTTTTCTATTTTATAATATATTTGAAAATATCATGTGATGTCAAAGCAGAATTTTCAGCATCATTACTCCAGTCCAGTCTTCAGTGTCCCATGATCCTTCAGAAATCATAATGGTATGCTGATTTGCAGCTCAAGTAACATTTCTTATTGTTATCATTGTTGAAAACAGTTGTGCTGCATAATGTTTTTGTGGAAACTGTAATTTCTTTTTTTCAGCATTCTATGATAAAAGAACAGCATTTATTTTAAATATATTTTTGTTTACTTCTGATCAATTTAATGCACGCTTGCTGAACATTTTAATTTATTTAAAAAATATCTACGACTTGAAAGGTAGTGTATACCCATTTGAAGTCATATGTTATCTTTGTGTGATGAACAGATTAAAATGTAAGCCTTTACTCACTTATAATACTATTACATTTACGTAATTATTTACTTATAACATTCCTCTTAGATGTTAACCACAGTGATTGGATCATTGAATCAGTCAAACTTGAGAAGTGAATCATTCTAAATCATGAATGAATCATTCAGGCCAATTTTGTGAGCTGAATTAAGTGATTAATTTAAAGATCCATATCAAAAGAATGATTTTTTCAAAATGAATGATTCTGCTCTCGTAAACATGCATTTTATTTTTCACCTCACCAAACTTGTCTCTGCCCTTTGGAGTGAGGCCATAGTGGTGCTCTCTCGAATGTAATTCACCCATTATGTGTGTTAGTATGAGCATGTTCACATGTATGTGAATTTATGTGCATTTATTTTCCTTTGTAGCGCTTGAGAAACGGAAGCGGAGGTTCTGCCTCGAGCCTGCAGTTATGCCCAGAGATATTTTTTAAACTTTCTGCTTGCTGCAGCTGTCCTGTCATGCTTCAAGCGCTCTGGAAATCATATTGTCTGGAACAAAAGAATGACTGAGTCCCAGTGTAACAACTGCCTCTCTGACATTACAGATGCTCAAGACTGTTAAAGCAAGCTTCACTGGAAATACTGGCAACGGAACGGACCGTGTGTCTGTGTGCGTGTGGCATTGCTATTTAAATCAGGCGGTGCTCAGGGTGACTCTGACAAAAGCGGCAACAGAAAGTTTAAAAAAAGCAAAGCTCATGAAGAATAAAGAACAGCTTGCTGGGACTGTAAATATGAATATCGTGTCATCATAATGTTTGTACAGGGTACGATATACCCACCAGACTGAAATGCAAGGGTGGGGGGAAAACATGAGAGAGCACTTGAAAAATACTAGTCTTTCAATACATGAAAGGCTGCAGAAAAAAAAAATCTGTCTTGTGTTATTACAAGTCATAAACAAAAGAACACCCACTCCTCAAGGCAGAGAACAAAGAAAAACGGAAGATAAAACGCTAAAGCAGTGTAGTAAACCATCCAATGTAAAACTGACAAGATGTGCGCCGTCTTTATTGCTTTAACAAAATTGCACTTTTCCTATTGCGGGAGGCTCCGTTTAATGGTGTCGTGAGGCAAGCGGCCCTCAGCAGAAGAGACAACTGGGGTGTTATAATTGGAAATATGCTTTTCCATTTACTGCTCTTTCAATAAAGGTATAGGAAGGAATGCAGCGGGTCTTTAGGTTGAGGCACGGCGCGGTCGGCAGCCATATGTGCGGTTTTAGAGATCTCATTTCATGGTCCGTGCATATGGCTGCCTTAATGGCTCAATTAATTGATTCCGAAATCAATTAATCGATTCGCCCCTGTCTAGTAGCCGTGGGGAGCCGGAGGCCACGGTGACTGATCTCAGGGTGATGGGATGAGATGGGGGAGAAGGAAGAAATCTATAGAACTAAAATAGGGGCCAGGGGCAGAAGCGAAACACATTTTGAATCACATTCACAGTGTGTGTTGAAATATTCGGGCATCAAACATTATTCAAACATGCGATGAACAATACGATACTTTCAATTGTGACAAATCACGATCGATTCCAAAGCGGCCTAAAAAAAAAGAAGAAAGTCCTCTGTGGCCATTTCTATGGAGCCAGAGATTGTGTTGCTCCCTGTAGGGAGGAAAGGTGAGGGAAAGATGGAGCGATAAGGACAGGAATGTGAGGGAGGACAGCGGTTCAGCCTGGGAGACCTACTCAATTACTGATTGGGGACTCACAGAGTTGTGAGTGTTTACCATTCATTGATCTCACACTGAGTGCTAAACGGCAAACAGTGACAGGGCTGCCGGTGTGTGCTCTGAGCACACACACACACACACACACACACACACACACACACACACACACACACACACACACACACACACACACACACACACACACACACACACACACACACACACACACACACACACACACACACACACACAACACACAAACACACAAACACACAGCCGCTGTAGTGTAAGAGCCCACACGGACACACATATGGCAGCGCTGGACAGAAAAAGATAACCTCACAGTGAGGGCTTGGAGCATAAAGTGCCTTCAAAATATTTTCCTTTCCGAGGAATTGTTCAGTGTGGGGGAATGTGTAATAATTGCATCAACCGTCATTGATCCATAAGGGAGTTTTTGTGTAGTAATGTGTTGTACATTTCATAAAAAAGTGAATAAGGGAGAAAAATTCTTCATATTTAATTTATGTATATATGTATATTTATGCATGTATGTATGTATGTATGTATGTATGTATGTATGTATGTGTGTGTGTGTGTGTGTGTGTGTGTGTGTGTGTGTGTGTGTGTGTGTGTGTGTGTGACATTGTTCTTCATGAAATGTATATTTAGTAGAATATATATGTGTGTGTACATAAAAATAAATAAAATATATATACGGCCAGTAACCTACTTAACCTAAAAGGAGTGAAATGTTTATCATTCCTTTCTCGGAACAATTCTGGGATGTGTGCCAGGTAAAAATATAGCCTGTGTGTGTGTGAGTGTGTATAGCATGCATACGGCTGACAGTTTACATAGCATGCCATCTGTGCCGCATTCTTTTCACTGGCAGAGGACTTCAACATGGAGGGAAAAACAATAACAAACAGTAAAAAAAAAGGCTTCCAGTTAATCTTTTTTGGTATCAAAGGATTCATTAATAGTCGTTCATTATAACAGACGCATATTTTGCTGCAATGTTGGTTTTATATGAGCAGAAAAATAAAAACCAAGCATTTGGGAAAGATAAACCAACCAAAGCCACAGCGCTCAGTGCTTCAGAGTGCTGCAAGCTCATTTGCGAAGACGTTCTCATGCACAAACAACTGCACAATAGCTCAGAGGTTCAACACTGAGGGTTTCCTGCACTCAGTGAACCGCAGAGGCAAAAAAAGACAGATAACGTACATCAGCAATGATGCCATTTTAAGATGTGCTATTTTCAGCACAGCAACATTACTAGGATGAAACGCAGTAGCTGTCTAAGTCAACCTCCACTATCATCTGTGCGTCTACAACCATCCGTCGACCCCCAAAAGCTGCACCAGAGGGGTTGAGAGGGGGACGTTCTGCAAGATGTCTGCCCTCTTGCCGGTATGGCCCAGTCCACACGTGCCCTCCCTTAAGGAAATCAGCTCTCACTCCGCCTGGATGAGGATGGGCACGCCGGGGCCGTCTCTCTCGGGACCACATGGGGGAAGGCGGCCAATGAAGCACGACAGGAGTCAGAGCAGCAAGCCGACATATTGAGCTGACATCCACACCATTTGTGAAACATCCTTTATTTAGAAAAAAACTGCATGAGAAAACAATTAACATATTTCAAACAAATATGAGACCAAATAAACCACTCATCTTTCTGAAGTGACACTATCCAATAGCGAAAGGTCACTTGAGAGGAAGCAGTACCTGCATGTCACTGCGATTGACTGATTACAGTCAATGAGATAATGCCTGGCTATCATGTTCACACAGTGCCCGCAAACCACCTTAATGGGTCAAACTGGAGGCAATGGACGGGCTAATTACAGAGTAAACAACTCACCCACTCGGACATCACCATTTTCTGTATTGTCCGAAACTAAATGAACTTAAAATGATCTGTGAGTGGGCTGGTTTTAACAACCACTCAGGGCGGTTAAATTAAAGGTCCACCTCTGCGTAATGCGCATGACCATCATTACACCCGCGGTGTTTACTGAGAATCTGATGACTAATGTCCTGAAATGAAGGTGACAATTAATAATAACAACCATAACAAAACTGTTAAGAAGAAATTAAATTTGTATTAATCTTTGTTAACATTAGTTTATAAAAATACAAACTGTTCATTGTTTGTTCATGTGAGTTTACAGTGGATTAACTAATGTTAACAAATACAACTTTTGATTTGAATAATTTATTAGTAAATGTTCAAATTAACATGAACTGAGGTTAATAAATGCTGTATAAGTGTTGTTTATACTTAATGTTAACTTAAGTAGTTAACTAATGAAACCTTACTGTAAAGTGTCACCCATTTTACAATAAGTTTAAATTCATTAACATTATCACGTCATAAGGTATAATAAACTAAAAAGAAACATTTCATTACAGCATTTATCAATTTAGGATAATGTTAATATATAAATAACCTATTGCTCATTATTATAAATAAACAAATGTTAATTTGAGCAACTTCATATGCTAAAAATGTTTTAGTATACACTGCTGTTCAAAAGTTTCGGGTCGGCTGTTTTTGGAAAGAAGTCTCTTATACTCAACGACGTTTCATCAAAAATGTAGTAAAAAATCAGTAATATTGTGAAATATTAATACAATTTAAAATAACGGTTTTCTATTTGAATATATTTTAAAATGTAATTTTTTCCTGTGATGGTAAAGCTGAATTTTCAGCATCATTACTCCAGCTTCAGTGTCACATGATCCTTCAGAAATCATTCTGATATGATGATTTGATGCTCAAGAAACATTTCTTATTATTATCAATGTTGAAAAGAGTTGTGCTGCTTAATAATTTTGTAAAAGCCAAAAACAGCATTTATTAGAAATAAATCATTGTAAATGTCTTTACTGGCACTTTTGTGTCACGTTTTACTGTCATAATCAACATATTTAAAGGGATAGTTCACCAAAAAAAAATTATTCTGTCATTGATTTCTCTCCCTCATGTCGTTCCAAACCCATAAGACTTTTGTTCATCTTCGGGACACAAATGAAGATATCTGTCCCTCAATTTATTGTAAAGCCTAAATTTAAAAATGTAATCTGTTCATCATATAAAGTGATCATGTCTCTTCAGAAAACTTTGACTAAACCACTCAATTCATATTCATCTGCTAAATGAATAAATGTAAATATATGGATTAGTTTTACGATCTCTTTATGAACTTTTTCAAGCATCAAAGTGATAGTTGCATAGCTGTTAACAGGGGCACAGAATGCTTTTAGATTTAATTAAAATATCTTAATTTGTGTTTCAAAGATGAACGAAAGTCTTACAGGTTTGGAACAACACGAGGGTGAGTAATTAATGACACAAATTTTCATTTTTGGGTGAACTAACCCTTTAATCCTTGCTGAATAAAAGCCTTAAAGGGACACCAGGCAGGAATCCCGTTTTAGTCAAACAGCGACCCCTAGAGTCGCTGTGGAGTACTTGTATTTAACGTTACTGTCGTAAATTTCTTTTGCCAAGTGTGTCAGAGGTTCTGGGTTCTAATCCGTACTAGTATAGTTTATTTTCCTCATCAAAACCGATTGTTTATTAGTGGTTGTATTTCAAGCAGGGACACGTTTTTTGTGCATTAGGTTTTGTGATTTCACCGTAACAAATATAGAGTCTCTCCTCAACGGATGGAGGCGCGCGTTTGTGTGAAGACTGTGCGCGTCACAACAGAACACTCTATCCGCGCCACTGATCGCAGCGGCAACAAGCACTTTGGTCACTTGATTTCAAAAACAACACATTTCAGATCGCCTCTTATTTAACAAACGAACGAAATGAATGCTCTACTAGAATTACCTGGAGATGTTTTATTTGTTTGTATGGGTAACTTACATCCGTGCCGCGAGATGTTTCAATGGGGACATATAACACCCGCAAATTACGCTCGTGTCTGACTCCTCGCTCGGTCAGTCTGCCGTTTCCTCTTTCTCTGTTCCACCGACAATGCTTTCTGCATCTTATATGCCGGCTCAGCCATGACGATATTGTGACAAACTCCATCCTTCTCTACCTTCCTGGATGGGGGCGTGTATGTGTGCAGTGCCGTAAAGGAATATGTTACATCGCGAGAGCTGATATCACGCGATACTTCCTGAGGCTGAGGCCGGCGGCCCGCCGCACCAAAGTTGCAAGTGAGATTTTTCCGCTCACAGGCACCAGGGGGTGCGAGAAGGCCACCATTCAACCCGAAAGAAGTCATATAACCATTTCAATAACTCTGAAGCTGTTCAGTTAAGCTAAAAAAACTGCATAGAATCCCTTTAAAGGGGCATTCGGCAACCCTAGCTATTTCTTCGCTGATTTTCACTTTTGTTGTTGCATGTTTTCTCAACGAGCTCCCCCTACAGCTGTGAGGGTATATTTCACAACAATGTCGGAAAAAAACTCACTTGCGGCACCCTCCTCCCCCTTTCTACCGCTGCTCATGTGCATTTGTTATTATCGGAGCCGGCCAACTTTATCGTGTGGAGCTATTTCTACCGAGGTGGGTAATACATCATACACATTGAGGGCGGCGTGTGTGTTTATGTCGAATTGCCGTAAAGCAGTTCATGTTTCTCGCTCGTTCTCGCTTCTCACGAGACTTCCTTTTTCTAATATACCGGGACGTTAATCCTCATGTTGCAAGGTTGGTTTTCCGCCTAGGAACGTTGGGGGGAGCGGGGAAAGTCACCATTCTCACCAGAACAGGTTATTAAATCATCCAAATGATTTCTAAACGGTTTTATTAAGCTGAAATAGTTGCCGAATGCCCCTTTAATTTCTTTGAAAAAAAAAACAACAAAAAACTTACTGACCCCAACCTTTTGAACAGTAGTTTATGTCAAAATTAACATTAACCTAGATGAATAAATGTATTGTTCATTGTTAGCTCATGTTAGCAATTGCATCAACTAATTTTAACAAATAGAAATGTTTTGTAAAACATTACTACAACTATATATTAATGTTTGGTTTTGGAAAGTAAATACAGTTCCATATGCATTCATGAAATCCACCACAAGCTCTCTCACACTGACCACTGAGAATGTGGCACTGCGCTCTGTCAAAACAGCAATGAAAATCATCAATTACTGTATTAAAATGTCTCTCTGGGAGCTGATTGGTTATCACCTCCTCCAACAAACAAAGAAAATATAAGAATGAGGGAAGTATCACAGTCTAGGCCTCTTTTGTTTGTAGATGAAGGATCAGTTTGAGGAACGACTTGGATCTAAAAACAGCTCCAGCCAGATGAGGTCATAGCTTTGGATGTCTGTAAAGTTTTGCTTTCTCTAGGCTCATAAAGTGAAGGAAAGAGATTGATAGAGAGAGAGAGAGAGAGAGAGAGAGAGAGAAAGAGAGAGAGAGAGGGGGGGGGGGGGTATAATGGCTTTTCCAGATGTGGTTTTGCTCCCTTCTGCTCTGGCACAGAAAAGAAATTTGAACACTAAGGTAGGCAATGAAAATCTGGCCGCTGTTCGCAAGAAAGCTCATATTTTCCTTCAAATCATCAGTAAAACGGTTTAAACATTTTGTCTGTTGAGCAAATGGTCTAATTATGGGATACAACAGGAGTTTCTCCTAAAAATTAGCAATTTGTTTGTTCTTTCTAAGGAATGGTTCACCCCAAAATTAAACTTCTATCATCATTTTTCTCCCCCTCACGTCATTCCAAACATGCATGCTTTAATCCCCCCTCCCCCATGCAACACAAAAGTAGACATTTTTGAAGATTTGTTGCACATCTTGTGCCATACGAACTAGTGAACACATTTAATGCTTAATTTTAACATATTTAAAAATGCCTAGCATTAATAGGGTGATAATACGTATTATTAGGGGAAATAAATACAGATTGTTGTAGAATATATTAAATACATCTGATATCATCAAATTACAAAATCCCAGTCAAAGGGATACATCTGAATTATATGAGTTCTTTACATAATGCTATGAATTATACACAGGCCTATATTACAATAAACTAACAATTCACACTGAATGATTCTACTCAACTGACCTATAGGTTATGATGAATAATGAAGTTTCAAATGTATTATTATATAAGAACTCTAATATAATATTTTATAATATTTATCAAATGAAAAAAACCTACATCATTTAAATAAATCACTGAGTCCACAATTAACAAATAGACAGTCTATTGAAGCCAAATAATAGCTTTGCATGAGGAACAGACCAACATTTTACAGTAAGTCATTATTCACTGATCATTTCCAGCTCACGTCATGAGCGTGAGAAAATAATGACATAACTTTGATTTTTAGGAAAACTATTCTTTTAATAAACCAAATTCTCCAGCGACTTCTTGTTACTTTGCAGAATTGCGCTGAATCGTACAATTTTAGAACAGAAAACTTTCTTGAAATTATTTTGAAAACCTCACCAAACTAAATTCAGCGAGAGCACTTTGTACTCTGAGTTAGTGAAATAACACAAAGATAGTCAATTATTCATGGAAATGCCCTGAAACATATGAAATATTAAGGCAGGCTACAGCACTGATGTCCTTGGAGGGCAGATCACGGAGGGCACCTCAATCCACAGCACAATCCAAAAAACCTGAACCGTGACGAGCAATGCCATCAAGAAGAGTCGGAGATCGAGAAAGCGAGAAAGAGAGAGATATTCTGTAGAGAGCTGCGCTTACTGTGGCTGTGCCGGAGACCGACTGTACGCTGTTGTCTGGTCCGCTGGGCTCACTGTGCGTCTGGGCAGGGGGGTACATGTTCAGAGTGTGCTCTGCCACGGGGGTCTGGCCCGGGTACTCTGGAGTCGGGTGAGGGTGGGACGGCGTGTACTCAGCAGGAATGCCGTTCTGAGGGGGAGCGAACTGGGCCGATGGGTAAGGCTGGGCCATGGTTTCTGGGGGTGCTGGGGCGTCTTGATTACCCTGAAAAAACAGAGAACAACAGCAAAATATTAGCGACATTATAGCATAGTTCACTAAATGACCAAACATACCTGAATGCCACTTCCACACGCCAGTTTCACAACCATGGGCGGTCGTTTATAGTGATTTTAGCTGCAACAACAGCTATTTATTGCAAACGTATTATTTCATAAATCTAATGTTTGTAAAATAAATGCTTTGTGTGAGTGGTGGGGATTTTGAGTCATCTTAGTTTTTTCTAATCCACCAAAAATAGATTAATTCAGATTCGTTCACCGACTCTTCATGCAGGTTACATAGTTACAGCAGGAGATAGTGACAAGTAACTCATAACTTTGAGTCCAGAAAGAGTGTTCAAGCATCCTGCAAACTTGTTTGTCCTCATCACTAATGCGCTCAGTCTGCTTGAGACGGACATACAAATTTGTTTTGTTTTTTTATTGTGTATCACATCACGCTCACATGATTTAAAACATTAACATATACAATTACATATAACAAAAACATGTATGTTATCTTTTTTTTAAGGATATATTTGTTAATAAAACGACAGCATCCAATTTAAACTCAAAATTCAAAAATGTATTCATGAAGTTTACACTTTAGTCATATTGGCTTTAGACTTACTACTGCGCTGTTATTTTAAATATGTTCATGAAAATGCTTTATCCTTGTGTTTGATGGATAATCAGTCTAATGGATATTTTGTTTCTATAATTCAGTATAGTTCATTATTCGTTAAGTTATTCGAATAAGTTATTATTCACATTTTTCTATGTTATTTAGCCTGACGTTGGATCATGGGACTTACTCTCATTCGGACACAAGAGGTCAGACATGATTCTATACTTGGTTTTATGTATCAAACATGCTCATTATGTCCTCATACTTTTGGTCCATATTTGAGGTCCACACACACAAGCTTCATCTCGCATCATTCTGTGCGTTGAACTATTAGCGAAGCACACGCTCAGCTTCAGACACAAGTTCTTTCATACAGCTGGGCCAATTAAATTACAGTGTTAGCATGCACCGGACCGACAACAAATGAACAAGCACACCCACAGACAAATGTGTTCCGTACACAACGCTCATCAGACCTTTATCTCAGGAAGAGCTTTCTTATTTGATCAGTACCAATTCATCCACCTCTCAGCACCCAGATTATCCACTTATGCATGGAGACGTCTATACACCTCGCACACCAAATTTACGCTAAACCACAACTTTGCAAGCCGTGCCCGAGAGACTAAAAAGCCACCTAAATTAGCGTTCGCTATCAATAAACAACGGCAGATTAGCAGAATGAAAACACACAACAAACTTGGGTCACATGATGCACAGGTAATGGGGAAGTTTCATGAAAAATACATTCATCTGAATGGCTGTGTGGAATTGACGTGGATACTATTTGTTTCAACCTTACTGTAGGTGATGGTACAGTACCTTTCTTTATTTGTCTGGATTTTGTATAAACAGATGGTGTTTTTGTTCTGTACAGCCATCTGGAAAATTGTATTGCTCAGAGGCCAGTGTTATTTTAATATTATTTCTCAAGTATAGTATAATTCATATTTTTAAATTAGCTTTTATTTTTATATTGTCAGTTTTTAGTAAATTGTAAAATGTGCTATTGTATTAAAAAAAAATGTTTGTTGTATTTTAGTTTTATTTCAGATAATGAAAACTTAAAAAAAAAATAGTTTTAATAACAACACGATCAGAGGTGACAATTGTCAATAGTTGACATACATAAAAGTATAGATGTATAGCCATAATGAGTGTGGATAGTGTAGCTCAGATAATTAGGCCTTGGGAGAATTTGAAGAGAAGTGTTTGCATTCATGTCTTTGACTTTAAGAAAGACTTTCAGTGTGCTCAGATTTCTCAAGATACCAAAGAAACACATTTTAGGAGAAAAATCAGACAAGCAGGTGACTTCATCCAAAAATGAAAATTATGTCATCATTTACTCACCCTCATGTCATGACTTAGACTTTCTTCTGCAGAAACAAAAGATTTTTTTAAAATTACTTCTGTCCATACAATGAAAGTCAATATGGATGCCATTGGACAACATCCGATTCTACAGAAGACAGGAAGTCTTACAGGTTTGGAATGATATGAGGGTATAATTTACTTAAATTATGACAGTATTTTCTTTTTTGGGTGAACTATTCCTTTTAGAAAGTATATGGAGACAATTTTTGAGACAGCTTTAAGAAAAAAATTCTGTTCGCTCTCCATTTATTCTTACTGCAGTCTAGGAGAAATGATTGAGATATTAAAGAGATCGAATTGGTTATTTTCCATTCTTACAGGAGGAAACACTTCGTGACACACTTCATACACACACATATTCACATCTTCTCCATGCCAAACCATGAGTTATGTAGGCAGAGAGATCCCAGCGCCCACAGGCCTGTTGAGAACACACTCTGACACGGGACAACTGCACATTATAAAAAGAGCAAAATACACTCTGCCACCACTTTCTCTCCTCTGACCACAATGCCACACTACACAGAAACACCCCCTACATACAAAGCGTAGGGTAAAAGGAGAAAAAGTCCACAGCTCTATCTGTGATTTAAATGAGTATTCCAGTCTAAAATTAAAATCTGTCATCACTCACTCTCATGTTGTTCCAAACCCATATGATTTTCCTATACAATAGGATACGATGTGTGAGGGACATGTATGTATAGTGTATATATGTATAGTGTACAGTACATGTATAGTGATGCCATATCCATGAACAGTTCTTTTATGTCAAATCTTTTCAATGAATAAGTTGCTATGTTTTGGAAAACTGGACTAAATAATTTGTTCAAGTTTACCTCACTGTCTCAGTGATCTGGTTGCCCACTGGAGTGGAAGGCAATAAATGAAAACTGGGTAAGTTTCGAATTACCTACTAGTAGTGAATATTGACATTTTAGAAAGAATATACGGTCATATGGACCACATTTAGGATACCTTTATGGTACTTCTGCATCATGTTTTATGCTTAACAGCTCCAGTACGCCTAAGTCATGGGTTCGATCCCCAAGAAATGTATGAACTAATAAAAAGGTATACCTTGAATGCAATGTAAGTCACTTTGGATAAAAGCATCTGCCAAATCTGTAAATGCAAATACTGAAAAGAGTGGTCAGGATGTTCTTCAAAAATTCACCTTTTGCATTCCCCAGAGTCAGTCACACGGATTTGGAATAACGTGTAAATAATGACAGGATTTTCATTCTTGGCAAGTTGAATGAGCCGAGAAGAGCCAGGAGGGAAGCCGCAACTTGCTACTCTGTAAAAGGGACCTTGTAAAAAAAATCCCTGCTGTTCCTTAAGCAGATGTTACACACATCACGCTGTTTTCCATTAACACCATCAGCACTTCGCATAGCACATTAATATTCAAGAGCGGGCACACCACGCCATAATTAGACTATCATTTGATCAGGAGTGCTAAACTCTTTATACACAACTGTCAAAGACGTTAAGGGAAGGGTGGAAGGAAAGTTAGAGAAAAGACAGTGGTGCTTCTCCGTGGTGTGGGAAGACCCTGACGGTGCAAGTCTGCTGGGAGCCCTAAATTTGCGGTCATTGTAGTCGTGCCGTCGCTGAGATTTTTTGGAGGCCCTCGTAAAATAGCTGTTGGCAAACACTGGGAGAAAAAATGTGATGGCAGACAGTCAGGCTTAGCTAAACGCTTTGGCCTCCACCCTAATGAGAACCACATTTGGAGGACTGAAATATGTTTTACGTGGCAGCGCACTGGATTCATCACTTGCTCGGCTTCCAGGCGAACACTTAAACATACGCAGCTATAAAAAAGTGGCTATATTTTGGTAAAGAGCTTTTTACAACACTTTGCAAATATAATTTTGCACACAACGAGACTACTCCTACCTCACTCCCGTAGGCAAGAAGTCGTTCTAAATTCCGCATGTACACGAATAGACGCAGCTCACGGTCACGATGAGTTCAACCGCATGCTAATGCCTTAAAAATGATGGAAAGCCAGGTGGAGCACAGTAGCACTAAAGCGGTACGTGTCAAAGTTCTTGCCGGTAGTGTCTGACTATTATGGAGCAAAATAAACCGTTTGAAGAGCAGCGGGTCTAACTCTCGTCTGCCTCACTCACTATTCTCAGGCTGGATGACAGAATTCGTCTCATTTAATTGTGTGCTGCCAAATTTGTGAGTTTAGCCACCTAGACCAACACGAAACAGAGCTGAGAGATGGATTGGAGATAAATGAGAAAGAAAGAGATGGTGAAATGTGTGAAAAGAGAGCAAAACAGCTGCTGATAAGGCAGCCTGAAAAAGAGTTGCTGAAGGGGGCTCCCTCTTTCTTCAAAGAGCACTCTCTCTCTCTCTCTCTCTCTCTCTCTCTCTCTCACACACACACACACACACACACACACACACACACACACACACACACACACACACACACACACACACACACACACACACACTCACAAGCCACTCGCTTTCCTGTGCAGCCACAGCACAAAAGGAAGACGGGCAGGGGAAAAAAAATGCACTAATGCGCTTGGTAAGCAGAATAACAGGGAAAAAAATACCTGTTCCACCATCTTGCTCCCTTTTTCCTCCATAAACTAAGCAGCTGCCTTAGTCCCAATCCCTGCAGCATCTGCCTAAAGCAAGCATCAATTATAGATGAGGGTGTGTGTTCAACCACTGTGTAGCGAGAGGGAGAGAGTGAGTGTGTGAGTATGTGAGCGGAAGGGAAAGGAGGGGTGGAGAAGGAGGAGGGAACTAATGCAAGCGAAAGCTAAGCTCCAAAATTACTCTCTCTCTCTCTGTTCATAACTAATGTTCGACAATCTGAAATGTTAGCGATTCAGGCTATTCAGCAAGCATGTAAACTAAACTTAATTTAGAGCTGTGATAGATTGTGAAATGATGTTAAAGCCGAGGCTGTTGTCTGTCTGTGAATGTGCATCTGATGGATTTGGATAGTATCGCTGATGGTGAAATGAACACTAATCTCAGAATCCCTCTTTTTTTAAACATAGGTTTAAACTATGAAGAATGGAGCCTAAAGGGACATGGTGGTGGGAAAATAAATGAAATTGGAGGAAAAATTATATTTCAATGCATTTGTGTCCTCTCAGAAATTTTTTGTTTTCCCCCGAGAAACTATGCAAATTGGCTGCAAAACTTTAGATTTTTTTGTGAACAACATTTCTAGGGGAAAGCAAAGGTTTTTGCGAGAGAACTTAAACGTTTTGTGAGAGAACTTAAACGTTTTGCGAGGGAACACAAAGGTTTTGCCAGCGAACACAACGTTTCTAGGGGGAACGTGAAACTTTTGCGAGAGAATGCAAAAGAATTGAAATATATTTTGTTTCATTTCCATGTCCCTTTAGGGGCTCCGTAATGAAGAGACTGTTTTAGTCTAAAAATTTAATATTGAAACATCAATATATTCTCTTAAAACAAGAGAATTTTTTTTCCCTCTGAAAACAAATCAACAAATTAAAAACATCTAAGGAAAATAGCCTATTAATAAAACATGCTCTCTAAAAACCACCTTATTATTTTAAATCCATATATTCTCTGAAAATAAGTCAAATTATATCACACAGTAACAAATTTAGTTATTTTGTAAAAAATAAACAAAATGGTAATACAAAAAATTATTCTGAGCGATCATATGTGGTCATCTAAGTTCTTTCACATTAGAATAGGATTGCGTAAACATTACAAATTCAAGCCGAATTTTGTCAGCATGTTCAAAAAAAAAAAAACAGGAACTTAAAAGACGCTCGGCTACACTCATATTATCGCTCCTGATGGGAAGGAATCACAGTGTGTATGCTTGATTTCTTCAGTAAACAAGAACCATAATGTTTATTTAATCAAGTATCAGGTGTTTGGATGGTAAGGTCTGTTTATGGTTTGGTTCATTTAAGGACGTGCAACTCAATGAAAGTGAGTACTGACCTCTTGCCATCCATCAATGCTGTGGATTTTGGTTGGGCCAGACTGAGAGGTAAACAGGATCAAGATCCACTGTCCTTGCTCTTTCAATCACACTGACTTGCACAGCGAAATCCTGGGCCAACTCTTCGAAAAAAGAGAAAAAGGCTGAGGCAAGGCCTTCTTGAGCCCCTGCTGGGCCTGCCCTTTCTTTCCTATAGATTGGTCGTTCGATCAACCTTCACCTTTGTTTTCTCCTCTCGCTCAATGCAGGATTCTCACCACAGGCACACCTTGTGTGTGCGAGTACGCATGCGAGCAAGGGTGTTTAAGGATCGGCATGCTGCCCCTTTGCTCCAGACAGTTAGCTGGCTTCTGTCCAGGTCCATGGAGTGCCACTTCAGCTGGACAAACTCTCAGCTTAGAGGGCAAACCATTCCCCAACAGACCCCCAGTGACATACAGCAATAGAGCGGGGCAGGATCCCCTCGACCGTTCATTGTCTCAGACGCTCTTCCTTCCCGTTGAGCTTCGCACTATGTTTTCGTATCAAACATTTTAGCGTTCGCACACAGTGAGCGTTACCCAACACTTCTGGGGGAGTTCGCCATTTGGTGAGTGCGTGATGACTCGGTAAGCCAGACATCAAATCGCACTCCCTGTCTCAGAGTAAACAAATTAATAATGCAAGAGGTTTTGTAGCGCATGGGTGTGAACTATTTTGAAAGTAACCCATTTCCCAGCAGGAGGCTACCTTTTAAACATGCAAACTCAAAAGAAAAAGGGACCCGGCAGACGTTGTGAAAATATAACAGCCCCCCAAATGACATGCTATGTATTATACACTTATACTATGCGCCATGAACTCATCCATCTATAACATTATTTTATATTTTATTCGGACAGCCCCCTTCCCCTCTGCTGCATAAGGAAAGCTGGGACAATCAAGTGCATGAAGTGTTCAACATTCCACACTTCTTTCTTTCGTTAATAAAGTACAACTAGGCATTTGAAGTGCACTTTTTCTTTTTGGAATTTTCCATGTGAACACATTACTCACACTATTTACACTACAAAATGGCACAGAATATTGCACACGTTTTATTTTTTAATTCAACCATTTCACAAAAACAAGTTAAACGTCCTTGACGAAATCGAAGAACCCTTTGTTAACAGATTAACGTTGCCTGTGGGAGACCTCATTTTGCGAGCAAAGTGGTGCACCGAAGCCCAAAGTTAATGGGCTAGACTGCGGATGAGCCGAGTGGCGGCTAACCTTGCCTTGTTTCCTATTATCATATTAGCCGGCATTAGCGCAGGAGCTCTCGTCTGCCGCCGCTCAGCCCTGTGCTGGCATTAGCACACCATGCAAATGAAGATGTAAAGAGGAATCAGTTCATCAATCACACTCGCAAGGGGATAGTGTGCGCAGGAAGAGGATTAGCCGCGTAGTCCCTGGACCCCGCGCAGGTCTCCCTCCTGTCACACAGCGTCTTTAATTAAACATCTTGAAGCACTCGCCAATGGCACTTCCTGCATAGTGGGACTGCACTTGCCATTTGTCACAAGGCAAACATCTCTGCGGTCCTCTGAACAGTGTGTCGACAAACTCTTTTGGTAATCCTCCTCCAGAAGTATCTCCATCTGTGCAACCTTAATAAGCTAAATCGTCACCTGATGGGAAATCAGACATTACCGTGATGACTGTGGCGGCTCTGGGTCTTCTAAGAGGCAAACAAAGGAAACCCTTTACACATAATGGACAGCAATTAAAAAGGGCCGCCATTTTATTTTCAGGTCAAGTGGTTCTAGAGAGAAAGGTAATCAGGAAATGCACAGGATGTAAGTTACCAGGTGCTGGAGTGTGTCCCCAAGCAGTTTAATTAGTATTAAAGGCTGATCTGGAGTAAGTGGGTTGCTGTGATTGATACAAATCCTGTCAAGTCGATACCAATAACAGAGGAAATCTCTGTACGATCACAAAAGAAACAGCCGGGCTGCTGAATGGATTCCGCCATCGAGGGCACCACCAAGTGTGTGTAAAACCGTTCTACAATTCTGGATGTGTTCCTGCATAAATCCAGACCAAATAGGGCCGCCAGTGGATATGCACACAATTAAGTATGCGACCATCACTCAAAGGTGAAGCTGGGAGGGGAGACCTATTTTGTATTATTATTATTGCGCAACTTCTCAAACTTTCATATAAGTTTCACACATTTACTGTTACAAATGAAATTTTGAAATCCATTCCCGCTAAACTAACTGCAGTGAGTTGTAACACTGTAGAAAACATGGA
Organism: Gila orcuttii; assembly: GCA_026230005.1. NCBI lineage: Eukaryota > Metazoa > Chordata > Actinopteri > Cypriniformes > Leuciscidae > Gila > Gila orcuttii. Next base: position 30,591,664 of record JAPDVR010000003.1, read on the forward strand.
CAAATATGTACATGCATTTAATTTTTAACCAAATTTTAAACACCATAAACCTCTTCTTTCAAATCCATACATATCAATTTCTGCTTATACACTTTCCCATTTTGTTAAAACTAGTGTTACAACCCTCAGCTGTCTGCTCAGACATAATATTTGTATTTTTTATTTACATTTAGGTGAAAGTTTTAAATAATTGTTATATTGTAGAGTTAAGCTAGAGAACCAACTGAACTGATCCAAATTTGAAAGTGGTTACACTGATCGTGTTACACCCCACTCCAAGTTACAACTGTCTCCGGAATCCCATACTGTAAAGAGTATTTTATGTTAACATTCTTAAAATGGTTTTGTTTAATTTCTTATTGGACTAATGACACATAATGATTATTCTGATTTCAGATCAGTCATGTACTGTTAACCAGGTCAATTTCATCAGATCTGGGCTTGTGGAAACCTTTAAAAGTATATGGTGAACTCTCTGAGAAGACAACTGTAAATGTTATGTTTACCTTTTTTAGAGTCCACACATACAATTTTCCTCGCTGGCTCTCGGACTTTTGTTTTAGACTGTGAATGCTTTGGCACGCAAGTCTATCCAACCACACACAGCTTAAAACTACAGGCAACCATTTTGTGAGTTGAGAATACCAATTTGAGGCATGGTTTCACTGACAGACTTAGTCTTTGCTTTGGTCTAATGGCATTGGATGATGTTTTTATAGTCAGTGAGATGCAATAATAAGATCTCAATAGCTGGCTTGCATGAGAGCCTGAAGTGGGCGTATTTTGAACACAAAGCCATGCAATCATAACCCAGTTCCTTTTCCCTGTTGAACTCTGAGAGAAAATATGAATACTTTTGGCTTGTATATTACCAGTCGCTGAGTACATAGTGTGCACGGTATGAAGAGGCAGTAAAAATGGATCCAAGCCTGCACCCTCATGCTACTCGGAATTTCGGATGAGTACTACCTAGACAACCGCATATAATGACCAGCACTACTGGTTGGTACATTGCCTCCTGGGCCATCATTTCATAATAACCAAATGATACGACGTTTGTGCACACAATCACTTTTAAGGTTTCTTTATACAACCGCAGAGGATTTTCATTCTCCTATATTATTTGAAAGTCTTTGGGTAAAAGGTGGTTGGGAATAACAGTCACACAAAAAAGAACAGCGGCACACATAAAAGAGCATAAATGCAAATGGGGTACTTGCCTCGTGGTATGGACTTAACCACACCCTCCCAAACTCAACCCCCCAATATACAGTGGAAAAACATGAGCTGGTTTTGACATAATACATACTCCTTTCATTTTTCAAATATTAAAAATATTTTAAAAAAAAATCTGAAAAATATAACAATATTTCTCTCTCTCTCTCTCTCTCTCTCTCTCTCTCTATATATATATATATATATATATATATATAATATTTCTTAAAAATATATTAAAATATTTTTTTTTAAATAAATTGATCCAAGACTAAAAACTCATGACACGCATAATGTTTGAACCTTCAGGGATGACACCTACTGAGCAAATATAGATTGAAACTACAACAGCGAGAAAGAAATAAGAGGTTGGTCAAATCAGATGGGGGGTATGTAGTCAGAGCCGCGTCCCCCTGCAGATGTTCTCTTCCTGCCAGCTTTCCTCTGATACACATCAGTCTCGGCCAGCGTGTTCCAGGGCTGGCCACCGCTTCAGATGAGGAGCTCATATACATTTCCAGATCACAAATTCATCGCCTTCCCCCCACCGCTCCACTGGAACAAATCTGCTTTCCATTCCGTGTCGCAAATCTCATGTTCTAGTTGAACTTGGAGGGGTTTGAACGGTGTCGGATGCATCGCTCTCTCTCTCTCTCTCTCCCCCACAACACAGAATATATACCTCTTTGCTCCTCCAGAGACTGTCGGCCCTCCCCGCCACTCACAGCTCAGCTCAGCCCAGCACGCCCACTAAACATTGGCACTGTCGCTAATAAGCCTAGGTCGTTAGTGTGCCATGTTTTGGGCTAATTTTCTAATCAGAGAGTCAGGGTCACCACCCAAAAACCTCCTTGTGCTGAGAAGTTGTACCACTTCCTCCTACAACACACACACATACACATACACACGCGCACGCTTGGGCTCCCATGTGCTGTAATTATATGTGGTGGATGTCATGTGGGTGAAAAGGGAACGCGTGGCAGGCAAAGGCACACAGCAGTAGGGTCTCGGCCATATGGAGACAGCCTGAAAACTGTCAGGCTCACTTAATAGATGTTGTCCTTTGGGACTCAGGAAGGCAGGTTCCTATGGAATAAACACAGATCCTCGGGCTGAACGCAGATCGGGATGTGAATCACTCCTTAACAATCTTTTCAGCAGCCCCGCTACCCTCCTACTTTCTCCATTTTGTCCATTTCTAAGGGGTCTCATTATGGGTGAAATAGATTTGTCACCGTAGAGACAAGATGTAGAGGAGAATTAAAGAACTATTCACAACAGGAGGCCATCTCAGAAGTTTGTGGCTGCATTCTTGCGAAATCTGCAAAATTGGTCCAGTGTGTCTATGATAAATATAGTAGTTAGCACAAACTTTAAAGTTTAACAGTCAATTATAAATGAGCTAAAAGTAACATACAACAAAGAGAATGCCAGAGCAGCAGGCCGACTCTAGGGTTATCTAAGTGAGCCTCAGAAATCTTAATTACAAGTTAGCGTGCTTTGGCTATGCTTTAGCAGTGTGCGGGTAATTCTATTAGCAGATCTCACACAGACGGCTCCTGTTGCCTTTCAAAGCGTTGATACTTGGCTTTTTCATTTCTTTATTATGTTTCATGAATTGTAGATCAGCCCTGGATCAACGATTTGTTTGTGATGTGGCGTGACAATGTTCGTAAGGAAATTATGTTTCTGTGGGTGTTGAAGGCGAAGTAGCTTGCGGCTAACATGCACTAGCTTCAGTCTGGGATGGGGTCTGAGTCATCGCCCTGTGATCACAATAAGACATAAATTGGAGGGAAGCAGTAGCACAACACAGCAAATGGCTAGTAATGTTATCAGGAGGACTGTAGCTTATGTTTTTATGCTTAAAATGCACAAATCTTTCTGAGTCAGCCTGAATGTTTTGTTCATAACATTAGCAGTGTATACAAGGATCCATGCGCATGCATAAAAATCACCAAATATCTGAAATGAAAACGTGGACATCATTAAGTCAATATATCATTGAGTGAGTTTACGTGCATCCACATACTGCGTTTGTAATGGGATTTTGGCTATATTGAGATTAAACTTTATCTCATGTAAACACAATACTTTAATCAAACTAATGCGATTAAGCTCATAATCGTAGTAACAATTCTCACATTTAACTATGTGGTGCACCCTGATTTTAATCACAATAAACATGCATGTAAACACCACAATTACCACTCTGACCATAGTGCGCAAGTGCTTGGACGTACACGGATGTCATGTGTTGTTCGCATAAATTCATGGATGAACTCTGACAGTACTCTGAAGTTTTCCCTATTCTCAGAATCACTAAACTCAGTCAACACAACTCTCTGCGCAGTCTCTGCTCCGTATCCTCATCCAGAAAGTGATGCAGCGTAGGCAAACCCAGTTACAGCAGCATTGTAATGTTCATCACGGCTCCGAATAACCTTCCAATACGTCAAATGTGTTTTGCATTTGATGCAAGTAGATTAAAACAGCGGACAGTAACATGCCTACTGTATCTGAGTTCATCATTTGTAAAATGGTGCTAAAAATAACCACACTTCTTGTAAACGGGAGTGAAGAGATTTGCCCGTGTCAAGTAAACATCTTACTGCAATTAAATCCATTATTGGTGCACATGTAAACATAGTCATTGAAATTTCCAGCTGTTTGTGAGTCAATTTGGTGTATTTTTGTCTAAAGTAATTAGTAATAATGTGATGACTCATTTAAATTATTATTACAGGTACCTACTGTAGGGTCTGGACCAATCAGACACACACTAATTATTCATATTCATTATATTTAACAAATATAAAGGTCTATGAAACTCTCCCCCAAAACTAACCTCACAAATGAAGTTACTTTGTCAGCCGGGTGTCCGGTTACAGAACACTTTAAGACTGATAACAGACTTTTACGACCTCAAAGGAATGTGGCCACATGCGCCACATGCTTAAGAGAGAGAGACAATCTTTAATTAAATAAACTTTGCGGTATTACTCTGATCTATGAAGGAACATGCCTCACAGAAACTGTGATGATTTACTGTCTCGTGTACTATTAGGTATAACAACATGGTATGTTTGATTGGGGTGTATGTGGTTGCACAACCACCCAACGGTCAATATAACCTCACCTGTATCATTCTTCCTACCTAATTAATCCTCATTTAATGACACATACTTTGATGTACATCACCTTCTCTTAGAATGCAATTTGAATTTGTTATGTCTATTTGAGCTTGAATGAACAGTCTAAGCACGCTGGGGACAAAGACCATAAATCAACTAAGAGCCACTTCCCCTCGTGGACATGTCACCTTACTCATAGGTCCATTCAAACCTTAGGGGTTGGTTCTTTTTCAGACTATATCAGAGAGCAGGCAACAGTGACCGCCCTCTCTTGGTTTTCCATCCTGCCGCAAACACTGTCTCGGGTGATACGGGGAAACCCCCCCTCCCCCCTCCATGGGGGCCAAGAGGCTTTCCAGCAGGCCTGGATCCCAACCAGATCCGGCCTCATGGAAAAGAGAGGAGACTCTCTCACAAAGAACCAAAGACAATCTCAGGAGTTTTGGAACAAAGACTCCAACCAACAACGACTCCAATCACCCATCCTTCCGATTTCCTCACTTCTCCTGGGTGCTCGGCGTGGCCTCAACAGAGTCCCAGGCCTTGACCAAACCAATCATGCGTTCCTGGAGAAAGAGAACGCTCAACCAACTTCCACTTAATGCCGGAACCATCAACGACTTCAATTTTCAACAACTTCAAGAATTGTTCCCATTACAAATGCAAGTATTCAATTCAATGAAATGTGAAAATGAAATTCTGATGGTTCTTCTCATAGACCCTCTTCCGGTTTCCAATTTCATCCTATCACTAACCTATTTATGTATTCATGTGTGTATGTTTTTTAGTTTATTTATATTCATATAAATATCTATATTTCGTTAATAAAACTTGTACATAATATGTATTTGGTTCTGCTTTGTTTGCAATACAATGTCACTTTATGATCACGTTTTTTGCTACTGGCTCAACGTGTGGTATATGCGAAGAAATAATTATTCTTCTGTGGCCATGGAAGATACCCTTTTCTTAGAATAAATTAATAATCAAAAGAGTTCGTTGGACGAACTGACTAATTGATTGTAATATTAATTCAGCCACATCAAGTTAATCCAATTAACTGACCCAAATATTTATAATTAATAATAACAAGATATTATTGATTATTAATATTTCCAAAAAGCTGAGTTCCTTACATATGGTGGAGAATTTTAAGGCATCGTATTAAACATTGTATGCAAGCAGACAGTAATCAATCATATGTTGTCCCATAAGTTGTTATTAACATCTCATACACGCACAAATATCTGAAATCAGCAAAACTATAGCCTGAATATGCCTTCCTACGAATGGCAGAAAGTTTCTGAAATGCTATAATGCATATTTAAATCGTACGATAAGAAACTCCTGATATTAGCGAAGAAATCCTAATTTCAGATAGAAGTCGAGCGTACGTTAAACCTTCTCTGACGGAGAAATCTCAGATTAGCCGCGCGTATAAATGGTACCAGAACAAATTAATCTGATTATGGACGAAGAAAACTCCATTCTCAGCATTTTGAAGGTGATCTGAGCGATGCTCCTCAGTCACCAATCAAGGCCTTGTTGTTCGTTACTTCATTGTATTCATATTAAACCGCCGAAGCGCTCATATGAAAAAATTGCGTCAAATTTGTGGTATAAATTCTAGCCTAGCTAGCTAGTAGGCTAATTTGCCATTGTCTGGGAAAGAACGGTGCTGTTTGATTTGTGAAAGAGTCACTCACATGCAACGTCATGTGCCTAAGCGAGAGACTCAGTGCAAACTTTCAGCACAGCTCGACCGCTGCTCCGGCCGATCTGTGTTGTTGGTTGGCATTGCGTCCGGAACGCGAGCAGGCGTTCCTATCTAGTTTTTCTGACAACAGCACCAATCTCACAGACCCTCGTGTAAACAAGCGACGGTTGTAGCCAATAGCTCCCTTAATCCTAACTTACACGCATAACTTACAAGTAAAACCCTCTACCTCGAGTGATAGTTTTAGCAACGCCTAAAAACCTTAGACACTTTAGAGTGTAAAGTGTAACCTTAAACCAAAGACTATAGATTTTGCGTGATTTGAACTGAGTGATTTGAACACGAGTAATGAGAGTCAAAGCTCTTCGAGGCTTTGAATCAAAGGAGTCAACTGCGTCACAAATGATTCTTTGTTTGAAGCGCCCTCGCTGGCGACCCCTGCTGGTCAAAACAGTGGAAGTGTAGCGGAAACTCAAATCAACGGAATACCTTTTACAAACCAATCGCAAAGGTTTTATCAAAAGGTGTAATCAGGTAATGGCAATCCGCGAGCTACCTAATATGAGGTGTCTTTCAAGGCACAATATCCTAGTAAACTGTAGGGCTCGTTTTATGAAAGCTTGACTTGAAAGTCAATCAGACCCTTTATCAAATGCGTCATTAAATGTGTACAAATCTATAAAGTGATTGAAGATCACATAGAGACCAGATACACACTGGTTCACGAACCGTTGGAATTTAAAACAATTTCGAAACAGCTATGACGCGTAACGAAGCCCAGTTTAATAAAATCACGTGACCTTAGCAGTGATACCCACTCCGAATGATTCACCCTGGTGTCAGAGCTTGACGAAGCACGTCTCATAAAAGGGTTAAACCACTCTCTTCTCTCTCTCTTTCTCTCGCTTGACCCCTTCCTCTTGGTTTCACTTTCAGATTGAAACCCAGATACTGTGGTTTTCATTTGTGTTTCTTTTATTTCGACCCAAACCTACCCCTATCGTATTCTGTGTCTTCACACCTGTTGAGCCTGAATATTCCTATTCGGTTAAGTTGAATTAAATTAAATTTGGGATTACCAGAGCTATGAGAACACTCGATGTTTAATTTATTTATTTATTTATTTACTTTTGTTTCAGCCTGAATTCTTATATTCAGATAAATAAAGCTTAACTAAATTTGAAATTTAATTAAATTACTTGATATGCTTCCCTTTCCCTTTTAGTTTTCTTAGAGCTATAAGGACGTTCTTACTTTACCTTTACCTTATTTTAGATCACTAGTCACTATCCTCATCTTCTGTCTCTCTTTAGGATTACAATTTCTAGCGACTGTTGTTTCCTTAGCGAGTTACACAGGTCATTAATATCCTACTTCCTGTCTGTGTTTACCCATCCTCACGCCTTAGCACCAAGCTAAGTACATGAAGTACGGCTAAACACAAACGCACAGTAGGCCCCAGACAGAACTGGAAACACTTCCCGTTGTTTCTTCTTCTTCTTTTGGACCTTGAGATGTTTGATGTGTCCCTGCTAGCTTAGTCTAACAGCAGCATAACCCATAAGTGACTCCTGTTTACCTATGTCTCCTAGCTAAACCTAAATAGGTAAAACACTCCTTTCTTCCTCTTCTTTTCTGGTTTCATCCTATTGTTGTATTTTGGTTTTGTTCTATCTGTTACTCTCGTAGCACAACATGTGAAAAGAACCATCAGCATTTTTGAGTGATAGTTGTGACATGTAAAAGCCCAGTCATCAGTTGACGCTGCTTAAAGCACGTCAACTAGGATACTCAAAACATTTTGTTATGAGTAAGCTCATAGCTCACCACCTCAGTAGCAATGCACCTTGCATTTGCCTTTGCCCTCTCTATCTCGTGTCCCACAAGTGTGCCAGTAGGCCTCAGACATCCAGCCCTGCCTCCTACCAGGACCCGCTGGAGGAAGGGAAAAGCCCTCGGCTTAACACTTCACCAGCCAGTGGCCTGAGAGCACCTGCAGCTGGAGGAAAAGGTAACTCAGACAAACCCTGCAATGGCACATGAAGTGACACTCAACAATCTCAAGTGAAAGGTCAGAAACATCCCTGCCAATCTACGAGACATTGATTTTCACCTGCAGTCTCCAACCGGTGTGGCACACAGAGACAGACTCCATCTGATCTGGACACATCCAGCCCAGCTGGGCCCTGCCCAGACACCAAGCAGGACAGACCTAGAAGGGCCTGTGCTACCACCACCGACTCCGAACGAGTTTTCTGTGGAACTTACAACGAACCTGTGACGGAGGAGGACACCAGTGTCAAGAAACTTTTCCTCCAAAACCAGTTAGTCACCATATTTTCACCTCCCCCACGCAATGCCCACTCAACGATGCGTGACCTGATGCAGAAGGCCTCTAACACAGAAGGCATCCTCAGAAAGGGTTCCTAAGACCCCATTGATTCTGAACTGCAAAACCAGAAGGCACACAGCATGAACACAATGCACGACTCTGCTACAAAGTTCCTAGTCAGCATAGGACATAAAACTTTTAAAGTAGATGAAAATGTGTGCTCAAAAGGAAGCAAGAGTTTGCATTAGTAAAATTTGAATTTTACTGATTTAAAGAAAATCTTGAATGCAGGTGTAAGCCTCACGTGCCAACAGACTATGCACTGCTTTTTGAAACATACAGACATTGTGCCACCTGCTGGTTGAAATATACACTGCTGCACATTAGTTTCCATGACAATCACTTGTTACAGGAAATACAAACTCCAAATAGGGCATTCGTCACCCTAATGCCAGATAGTAAGCAAACCACCTGAGCTGGGAAAACTAGCATGACCTAGAGCCCCTTCGTAACTACTGTTATCCTAAAAGTGCTTATTTGATCATTCCGATCCTAATAGGACATGATATGCGATACACATTTTGATCACTAGCTGCTGGCTTGTCTAAATGCAGATAAAACGATAGCTGGAATTGACATCTCTACTTAAAATAATAATAAAAAAAAGAAAAAGGTCTAAGGTCTAAAAGGTCTGGTATCGGTAATTTCAGCATTAAAGCGTAAGTCTGTTTGACAAAGGAATCTCATCTCAGCGGCATGTAAACTGTACCGGTATTTATTATTCTGCTTTGGTTGAAGGAATCCAAATTGCAGTATTGCTTAATCTGTTTCTGACGAAGGAATCTCAGTACAGTGTTATATACACATAGACTTGGGTGATGCTCCCCTTTCTACAAAGTAAAGACCTTACAAATTATTGTTAGATTGATGTAATTCACCTAAATTTTGGCTGCATCTACAAGCAGAGAGCTACCTAGCGATCAAAACTGTTCACTCGCTGAAAAGTCAGTATTTATGCATGAGATGGACGTAACTATATAGGCTTAGACAAGCTTTGACTTACAGCAAATATATTTCCTTACTCTGTAAACAAATATAATAAGTTGCGTAAAGAGAAGAGTTCCATGAGTAAAATTTGCAAATGCCAAACCACATTTGCATTTTACTGAATGTAACATCAAGTTCTTGAAAGACTTAAAGTATAACCCTTTTAACCCGTTTAAACATGCATAACTCATTTAAAATGTGCAGACATTCTTTATGGACTGTTGAATTGTTCTGACATGCACTGGTTCCCATGACAACTTCTTGTCACAGGAAGTGCTAACTCGTGATGTCATTTTGTAAACAAACCAGCCAATGTGGCTAAGCTAACTTAACCTAGCGTCCATCCAGCTTAGGCTAAGCTAAGCTAACCTAGCATCCATCCAGCTTAAGCTAAGCTAAATAATAACTTCTACAGTTAGCAGTTAGCATAATTCATTTGAAGCCTTAATTACAGCTTTTGTTTACACAGTGCAAGGTATTCTAGAATACTTTCTTTAACCCCAGTTAGGGTTTCTAATTCTTCACTTTCCGTACTTTCAATTCTTCTCAGCTAAATTTCACCTTCACTAGTTAGGCATAGTCCTGGCTGAGCGCTGTAGGCTAAATTTGCAGATGCCCTGTCAATTAAACTTAAGTTTAACTACATGTAAACTGTGTAGCTAGAGAATAATTTGTATAGTAATGAGAATTTCCATCAGCATGTTGACTAAACCTTTGGAGGGACACACACAGTGTGGTCTTGAACACGCAACCGCTGTAACCCACTACGGAGTTTTGGCCCAGGCAAATCCAAAGTTTAGTTACTAGTGCTACTGATTATTCTCACATTCAGATCATTACCACTGTTTTGATTACTTACTTTATTTATTTATTTTATTTTTTATTTCCTCTTTGATAATAATAGCAGTCAGCTATTCCCTTGTCTATTCGGTCATCTATATGATTTAATTCCATTTCCTCTCTTGTTCAAATGTGGTTCTATTTCCCATTGGGCCCAGAAAGGAAACAGAGACACCTTTATTTGTGATTGTGTTTATTTTCAACAAGTGCACTCATTTTTGTGACCCTGCAACACAAGTAATTTCAACAATTACTAGGGCATAACTATAGTCCTGAGGATTGATAATAAGCATAATTTGAATAGGAAAGCTGTCCCTTTTCCTCCTATCCTTCACTTCGTCAAGCCGTAGTGAACCACCATTTAAGTCCAGAGAAATAATTTTGTCATAAGAACCATCTTAAGTCATTTATTTCATCTCGGCTATGCCCTTCCCAGGAAATACTCTAGAAACCACACAAGTCTTAGCCTCCTAACATCCACAGCTAAGATGATAAAGATACAAGAGACACATCACTAGCTAGATACACATGAAACACCTAACTTTATGCTACATATCTAGCAAACCCATTAAACAGTGGTCCTGAACTTTTAGGGTCATGTATTAGTCTCTCACCACAAGTGCACCCACCGACAACCGGTGCCCAAGACAACTGAAATCAACAAGCACACGCTGCGTTCACAGGACAATACTTTGTGTTATGCACCTTATGACATCGCTGCGCCAAAGCTTGTGGTGCCACAGTGCAAAAGCGGGGTCATGCCAGTGTATGCCCATGACGCACCATGTGCTGCACACCGCAGCACCAGAACACCGAAGCAAGTGGCATACCGGCGTCCTCGAAGCGGAAAGACTGTCCTAGCCAACAAAGGACGACGGTCGCTGAGATCTTTCCTCCCTTTCTCTCTCCCTCTCCCCTTTGTCTGTTCCAGGATGCTGCTGTGGTTATTCTTCCTGGGCCTCCAGCCAACCAGAGGACAGCCGCAGTCGGTCATCTTACCAGGTCCGGTATTAGGCAGCGTCCCGAAGGAACAACCGGGACTCCTTATCACCAACTGCAGGACCCACACCTAGAGAGTGTATGTTCGACTCCACTCCCTCGCCCACGCTGAGGCCAATGTCGAACACATGCTCAACCAACTTGAAAAAAAAACAACTGTCACACAAACAGAGCTAGATGGACACAACAGCCGCTGCCGTCGGAACTCTGTTAACATTGGCATGTCCAGTGTCAACGCACTGAACCTAGCCACCGTGAGACAACGTGTGGCTGAAATTCAAACTGAAATCCCACAGCTAAAAGGGCAACTCACAACACAGAGTGCCTCCCTGCCGTCCATCGGCAAGACATCGAAGGGAACTGTGGTAATTCTCAACACCCACAGCGTTCTGCTGAATCAGACAGTGAACTCCATGAAACAGCTGTTTAGTGTCTTCCAGAATTACTTTACTCAAACTCAGCTGGTCTGCAGTCTCTGATCCAAGACACACGCTGCCCTGCTGAGGCCAAACCTGAATCAAAGCTGGAAACCTCATCCTTCTTCAAGAACCACAATTTAACCCTAACTCCAGAATGACAGCTGATACCCAGTCAAGGCACCCTCTGCCCCAACACCTGCTGCAGAGACCTGTACTGGGCTACTGTCCGTGGAACGACCACCGCACCAGAAGACGCGAGCAACCAGAGGCCACCATGGCCTTCCAGCCTTCTATGACAAAGGTGTGTCTGATCTCTCGGCACTTTCAACTTCGATCATGGTTGTCCTTGAGGGGGACAACAATGGTCGAAAGGGGGGAATGTAGGGTCTGGACCAATCAGACACACACTAATTATTCATATTCATTATATTTAACGAATATAAAGGTCTATGAAACTCTCCCCCAAAACTAACCTCACAAATGAAGTTACTTTGTCAGCCGGGTGTCCGGTTACAGAACACTTTAAGACTGATAACAGACTTTTACGACCTCAAAGGAATGTGGCAACATGCGCCACATGCTTAAGAGAGAGAGACAATCTTTAATTAAATAAACTTTGCGGTATTACTCTGATCTATGAAGGAACATGCCTCACAGAAACTGTGATGATTTACTGTCTCGTGTACTATTAGGTATAACAACATGGTATGTTTGATTGGGGTGTATGTGGTTGCACAACCACCCAACGGTCAATATAACCTCACCTGTATCATTCTTCCTACCTAATTAATCCTCATTTAATGACACATACTTTGATGTACATCACCTTCTCTTAGACTGCAATTTGAATTTGTTATGTCTATTTGAGCTTGAATGAACAGTCTAAGCACGCTGGGGACAAAGACCATAAATCAACTAAGAGCCGCTTCCCCTCTTGGACATGTCACCTTACTCATAGGTCCATTCAAACCTTAGGGGTTGGTTCTTTTTCAGACTATATCAGAGAGCAGGCAACAGTGACCGCCCTCTCTTGGTTTTCCATCCTGCCGCAAACACTGTCTCGGGTGATACGGGGAAACCCCCCCTCCCCCCCTCCATGGGGGCCAAGAGGCCTTCCAGCAGGCCTGGATCCCAACCAGATCCGGCCTCATGGAAAAGAGAGGAGACTCTCTCACAAAGAACCAAAGACAATCTCAGGAGTTTTGGAACAAAGACTCCAACCAACAACGACTCCAATCACCCATCCTTCCGACTTCCTCACTTCTCCTGGGTGCTCGGCGTGGCCTCAACAGAGTCCCAGGCCTTGACCAAACCAATCATGCGTTCCTGGAGAAAGAGAACGCTCAACCAACTTCCACTTAATGCCGGAACCATCAACGACTTCAATTTTCAAAAACTTCAAGAATTGTTCCCATTACAAATGCAAGTATTCAATTCAATGAAATGTGAAAATGAAATTCTGATGGTTCTTCTCATAGACCCTCTTCCGGTTTCCAATTTCATCCTATCACTAACCTATTTATGTATTCATGTGTGTATGTTTTTTAGTTTATTTATATTCATATAAATATCTATATTTAGTTAATAAAACTTGTACATAATATGTATTTGGTTCTGCTTTGTTTGCAATACAATGTCACTTTATGATCACGGTTTTTGCTACTGGCTCAACGTGCGGTATATGCGAAGAAATAATTATTCTTCTGTGGCCATGGAAGATACCCTTTTCTTATAATAAATTAATAATCAAAAGAGTTGATTAATTGATTAATTGATTGTAATATTAATTCAGCCACATCAAGTTAATCCAATTAACTGACCCAAATATTTATAATTAATAATAACAAGATATTATTGATTATTAATATTTCCAAAAAGCTGAGTTCCTTACATAATGCAAAGAGAAATACAATCGGCTAACTATAGGCTTTTCTAAACGATTTAGCTTGTCATAAAGCTGACAGCCTCAGTGAACTTCAGACAAGTTCCTATGTTTATTAAAGGGATAGTCCATCCAAAAATGAAAATTCTGTCAGTAATTACTCACCCTCATGTTGTTCCAACCTCCTAAGACCTTCGTTCATCTTCGGAACACGAATGAAGATATTTTTGATGAAATCTGAGAGCTGGATCACTCCTCCATAGGCTTCTTAAGGGATTGAAACTTGTTCCCCGAAAAGTTATTAAAGACATCGTTAAAATAGTCCAAGTGACTACAGTGGCTCAATCCTAAGTGTATCAAACAACGAGAATACTTTTATATACGAGAATACTCTGAATGCCTCGAGTCAGTTCACTAGTATAATAGCGTAAGCTTCTGTTGTTGTACGTCACACGCATCACCCACATGACCAGCGTCGGCCAATAGTGAGCCTACGTGTGACGTAGCTCTACGCAATCACACTACGTTAACTGACTAGAGGCCCACAGAGAAGGAAATGTTGAAATAAAGTCATTATTTTTGTTTGTTTTTGCACACAAAAAGTATTCTCGTCGCTTGATAAACTTAAGATTGAGCCACTGTAGTCACTTGGACTATTTTAACGATGTCTTTAATAACTTTTCGGGCCGGCAAGTTTCAATCCCTTAGAAGCCTATGGAGGAGTGATCCAGCTCTCAGATTTCATCAAAAATATCTTAATTTGTGTTCCAAAGATGAACGAAGGTCTTACGGGGTTGGAACAACATGAGGGTGAGTAAATACTGACAGAATTTTCATTTTTGGGTGAACTGTCCCTTTAATTTATTATTCTTTGTCCTAAAACTGAAAATAAAGATGTACAACAGCATTCCTCAAATTCGGCCCTAAAGGGGCCGAATTTGGCCGAAATCGTCTGTCCTGCAGAGTTTAGCTCAAATCCTGATCAAACTCACCTACCTTCAATTTTCTAGGAACTCTGTGACCTTGATAGCTTGTTCAGTTATAGAACTAAACTCTGCAGGGCAGTGACCCTTCAGGACCAGACTTGAGGAACTGTTTTGAACAAACAGGTCAGCCTATGCAGGTATGCACTTTGTATGCATGTGGCGAACTGCAAGTGCACACTTGTGTGTGCGTGCAAACAAGGTTCGGCCCTAATCTCCCGTGCAGTACATGAAGTTGTGTAGATGCACATGCAAAATGTCAGTTGTCACAGCCATGAATGCGACAGCAGCATGAACACAAAGTGCTCATCAGGCCAGCGCATCTCCTGCAGACACTCTGATGCTTGTCAGGTACAGGTGATTTTAATTACAGCCATTATTTACACAGCTGAAACAAAGTGGCAAGGTGGCACTGAACCAGGCTGTCAGGCAGCCACACACTCTTCCTGGCTGGAGAAAGCTAATTTCCTTGCCTTACTCGCCTTTCTCTCCTCCATCCAGCCCACCCCCTCCTAACGGTCTACTATTTCTCCCCCTGTCTCTTTCTCTCTCTGTCTCCCTGCCCTCCTCCCATTCTGGGTGAAAGGAACATGCAGTAAGAACATTAATCACGCATCATGTTTAACCTTGGAATCATGTCATTTACTGTTAGCTTTGATATCTACACTGTATCATATGAAGTTAGCCTAATATATTTTATGAATTTATTTATTTATTACACTGCTTTTTGGAATACTTCATTCTGATTGGTCATAAGCAGCTTTCCGCAGTTAAATATTTTATATAATTTTATATAAAAAGTTATATAATGGACTAAAAACTGTAAAATGGATTTTTGTTGCAGGCAACTGATTTCCTACCTAGCTGTGCTAGTTTCATTTCAGTACTCTGCTCTGCTGTCTCTTTCTTCTCACAAATAATTTCAACTCAAGATCAATATTTCATGTCCATTTATTGAATAATAACAGACATAATGCACAGTGATTATTGCAAAATAAAGCACTTTATTATGATATAAGACCAGATCACCCAGTTTATTTTGTGATAATGACCAAGTGAATATATCTATATCTATATATATATATATATATATATATATATATATATATATATATATATATATATGTGTGTGTGTGTGTGTGTGTGTACATAAAATTGAAAAAACAATATTAAAAATGCACTATATATTATATTAATTATAGTTTTATCATAATTCAAATTGTTTAATTCCAAGTTTAAATAAACAACGAATCCTAGATTTAACATTTTTGGACTTCACTTCTAAAATATTATAAAAGCTTCCATCTTTTCCCTTTCATTTAAGACCAATGGACTGAAATCATCGTCAGCTTTCGGGCCAGCTGGAACATTCTTTGAGATAGCAGGAACCATATTATCTGTGGATCAATGGCGAGTAAGGGGTAGGACGTTAATACTCTTTGATCAAAGAGCTGTCCTATTTCTGGTTTGTGTGAAGAAAAAAAAAAAGGGGGGGGGGGGTAACAACAGTGGTAACAAGGAGAACAAGAAATGGAGTGTGTGTGTGTGTGAGGAAACAAAGGCTAAGACTCTGGCAGATGTTGCAGGGTCTCTGATGACTGTGTAATGACAGATGTTTTGAAGCGTAGCTAGGAGAGGTATGACCAGGCCTAATGATTTCTGGAGCGAGCGCACAGGTACACTAAGAGCAGAACTAATCACACACAGATGGACACACACAGAGAGCTGCAGGAGCAGGCCAGGACACACAGATGTCTCTGCCAGAAACGAACTCACGGCCCTCCGGGAAGGCCGGCGAACGAGCTCCATCTCCAATCTTTCTTTAATCATGACTATTAAAGCATGTGCATTTGGAAGCATGTCAGTGATGCCCTAAACAGGATGAGACATTATTGTGCATGACATGAACAGCTCAAACAGAAGGTACAAGATACACCTATTTTCTACTACACAGACCAGTGTGGGTTGAAATGATTTATGATCAGACACGCGTTTCTTAAGGGTAATCACAACGGGGAATGTTGAGCATGGGGGAGACACGGCCCACATTAAACATTTAATCCTTAGTCCCATACATTTTAGGAGGTGATCACAAGTTCACAGCTGGATGGAGCACAACATCAGAATGTACTGGTTATAAGATATTTTTTTAAAAGGTGTTTAAAAATGTTTTTTAACTTAAAAAAAAAAAAACTCTTAAAAATGCAATACTTATTATGCAAGAAGTTAAAAGGGTGTACAACCCTGTTTATGTACAACCCTGTTTCAGGGTGTACATAATTGTTTTATATTTATATATATATATATATATATATATATATATATATATATATATATATATCCCATTTATAAATAAATAAAAATATGTAAACATTTGTCTCTTAAATCATCTTCTTTAAAAGCTAAAAATAGTCAAACTAAAACAAAAATTTGCATAAGCTAGTCGACCAGTACTGCCGTGCAAAGGCAAAAGACCGTAACATCATTTTTGTTCGAAAATGAGTTATTTATATTATTGGCACATTCAAGACCTCCTTTATCATGTGGATAAGTAACTTGAGTCAAATCCGTTGTTTTTTCGAGAAAATAATGGGTTGTCTTAACCGTAACATCCAAAAGCCCATGAGAAACCAAGGCAGAACACCGTAACACAAGTTACGGCTCTTTGGCTTTGATTTGGAACGCTCACGCTTGAGTTACGGTACTCTGCCTTTGTTTAGACGCGCGTCAATATGAAGTTACGGTGGCGGTGTTCTATCAAATAATGCTATTTACCAGATTATACGGTGGTCTGCCTTTGTTTTACTCTCCATTAAAATTTAAATTACGATGTAGCCTGTGTAGAGCTGTGTACAGCTGCCATCAATCCCTGTATTCTGATGTCCTCAGAGCTGATGTCCTCCTACATTTAGTATGGTCTGAAACCGCTCCATCGACAAACGTGCGATAACGATAGCGAAGCATGCAGAGATGACAGAAAAATGTTACACATGCCATGTCAGGTAAATACAACAAAGAACTAAAGCCCCGCCTCACCCAGTTCGGATACCGGACCTGGTTGAAACAATCATGCACCTAGCTGGCAGAGTGCCAAAACTTCGCGGGCGCCTTCAGTATCGCCCTGAACACGGTCGAGCTGACGCGGGACTAATATATCACAGGGAGTGATAATAATGAAGCAACAAGGGTATATTGGTGTATAGCCTACAACATAAGGAAGCAATAAGTGCTGGTGCATACAACATCAGACCAGCTTTTACAAGCAGGTTACAAATACAATCACAGCGTCCGGAATAAATCCGCGGGACGAGCGAAGTGCACAAGCACAATAATAGGGCAGACAGCTGAAACCACCGCATACTGAAAAGACGCGGAACACAGAAGGTTGTGCTATAAATGCATTAGTCGTCAAGGTAGTCCAGAACGCGCTCCCTAGTCTCAAGGGGGAAAGCACTGCGTAGGCTACTTTTCGTGAACGGACGAGGAGCGTGACACCTTCGAACACGAATCTCGGTAAGCGCCTGTGAAAGTATGCGTCTTTCAGATCCACCGCTATAAACCAGTCTCCGGGTCGAATGCGCGCGAGGATCTGTTTTATTGTTATCATTTTGAACGCATGTTTAGCAAGTTTTATGCCACGCGGTACCACTTAAAAATACTCTTTATCCCATGGAGGTATTTTGTCATGTTTAATGTAGGCTATTAATATAGGGCCACCAGAATGCAACCAAAGCACAGGATAGCAAAAAGTAGATGGCTATAATTGTAAATCATACAAAATAAATGACATGATCACTAGATTTTATACAGGTGTTGCTATAATGATTTTGTTAATGGTGATCAGCAACCAAATATTGATAACGTGGAAGTTACTGCCTTTTGCCTTGGCATGACTTCTCACTTTTTGCTGACAATACAAAGGCAGAGTACAGTAACTTTAAAATAGTGGTCAAAAGTCAAGTTTGAGCTCAAGATTTTTTTATGTAGATAATTTTCATTACTTAAACATCTAATTGCCCGATTTTCAGTGTCCTACCTATAATTAATTTGGCGGGACAACTAAAAATCTTTAAAGTCATTTTTCTCAGTTCCAAACTCTAGCGAGTTAAGGTCTTTTGCCTTTGTAGGGCAGAGTAGATGACTAGTCATCCATTCCTGTATATACAAATTCTATCTTAGTTAAAAAGCTTTTAAACCAGAGCAAATTAATTGCTCGTCGTTTCATGTGCAATATTTATCTGTCCTTATCTGTATTACGGGAGCTGTGGATTAATTACGTTTCATTTTCCCTATATTGGCCAATTTCATGCTTTTGCACAGTTTGAAAATATTTACATTAGTTACAAACAATTAATTGAATGGCTTGTTAGGCAGCCCAGTGATTTTCTGTGCGAGCGCAGAATGGAGGGTTGGCATCACGTGTGTGCGCTCACATGTGTCTTTATGAGTGAGCTTGGAGAACTGGCATCCGTCATAATTACATTCCCTGTGTTGACAAGCCTCGCCATCTAACAAGATACATCCCATTATTGCCAGATGTTTTAAAATTGACATTATAAATGTTTACACTGTGTAGTAACCCGAGCTATTAGTTTCGACTAGTGACATAAAATACTCCAAAAGCCAGCATAAAAACATTAGTGTCAGCTGCTGTAAAAGTTGTGCTATTAATTTTAGCAGAGGATGCAACTTCTCTGAATATGGCCCATCTGTTATGGCGTCAAATGGCCCAAATTACTTTACGAAAACAGTTCCATCAAATTATTTTCATCACCGTTTTCACTGCAAACGCCAGCCGCTCAAAGTTAAAAGGTCGTATTTCAGCATCATCCATGCATCGACACGTCCGCTTGGTACGCCTGTGCAACTTTGAGCGCATATGTCATCGGTTAAACAGGCCGCACACATACGTTTCACCCATGTTCCACGATAGCTGTGTAATGTTAACAAAGCACTGTGGGAATGTGAGGTTGAGAGGTGCGGTGAAAAGTTATCACTGTAAATTAAAGGTATGACTGGTGGAAGCCCAAGGGTTTACACTGGGGTTATCGGGGGCTTCCACACATCAGCATCTCCTATCACACATCCGACGGTTCCTGTGAAGTGTCATAAACTGCCGGGCCCATTTCCAGTATCGCTGTGGCTCCCCGCAAAGCCCCAAGGGCCTTCTGCTTTACCAAACACAAAAGCAGTGTTGCCTCTCTCTCTCTATCTCTCTCTCTCTCTAAAGTCAATATATGTAGCTCTTTGTCTCCTCATATCAGGTATTTTCTCCTATCTGAGTTGAGCCCAGGATCATAACCCCCTCCCATCTCACTTTAAAAAAAAGAAGCTGCTGGGAAATGTCCTGTTTTGTTAAAAGGATAGAGTTATGCTTTATTTTGAGGTTCCACTTATGATATTCTACTAACTATAAGTAACTTTGTAACTACATGTCAACTAACTCTCAATAGAGTATTAGTAGCCTGCAAAGTTACTTATAGTCAGTAGAATGTCTGTTGGGGACCATTAAAAAAAAGTGTTAGCAGCTGTTAAGCAGACACAATCTACTAATATGCTAATGAGATTTAGTTGCAAAGTTAGTAAAAAGTGAATCATCAAATTAAAGTGTTACCAATGATATTTCACCTTTAAAAATGAATATTTTGTCATTAATTACTCTCCATCATGTTGTTCCAAACCGGTATGACTTTAGTTCATTTAATACAAAAGGACATTCAGTCATATTCTGAAGAATGTACTGCTTCAAAAAAATGCTTTTCAGACTGGATGGAGGTAGCCAGCTTTATATCTGAGGAAATCACGGGATCCGACCAAATGATTGGATACAGAATGATGCACCTAAAATTTATCCAGAAAGGATTTACGGTGAAGAGGGAGACAGTACGATTCTCGACCCAAATGGCGTTGCCCATAGACGAGCACGAAGACACATAGGCTAAGAGTCAACGTGCCACATAAAGTTTGGACCAGGATTGTGGTACCTACTCTGGCGGAGTCTTCGTGCTCATCTATAGGCGTCCTAAAACAAATGGTAATGCCATGTTTTTAGAATTTCCTTTTGTTGAAAGCCCAGTTAAAAGTAAAATCTACTATTATATTTAGATCCATCAGAGGCAGTTCGACTTCACGGGTGCATTTTTTTTTTTTACAAAAATAAATAATTAAGAACTTCTATGGAAGACTGTATTCTCGTAACTTTATTCTCAAAATATTACGACTTTATTCTTTATTCGGAAGCCCTGAACCTCAACGTAAAAAAAAAAAAAATTCTAGCATTTCGAGATTAAAGTCGAAATATTTTGACTTTATTCTCGAAATGCTCTAATTTTTTTTTTTAGTTGAGGTTCAGGGCTTCCGAATAAAGAATAAAGTTGTAATATTTTAAGAATATATAGGCTAATAGCCTTGTCATTATTCGCTGACAATCATTAAGTTAAACTCAAAGCCACCAAATCAAGTCTGATTCGTGAATAAATCATTAAGACCAGTGAATGAAACCATGATTAATTGAAAAGATTCAACTCAAATCATCGATTCATTCACAAATTTCTGCATCAATACTTCTCACATGAACCACCACAAACACCAAAGAGATCTAAAGTGGGTGTTTTCCTCACGCAAAGCTATTGTGTGGCTCAAAAGACTTAAAATATGTACATATGGATTTTTATAAAATTTTATGAAGTTTGAAACCCCCAGAACCCATTAATTGTAAAAAGAACAACTAGTACATTCTTAAGAACATCTTCTGCATTCCACAGATGATTTAAAGTCATAAGGTTTGAAATATCATAACGCTGAGTAAATGATGACCGAATTTTCATTTTTGGGTGAACTTACAGCTTTTACAAGCTGGAACTGTGCATCATAAGAGCTCAGGTAGATCTGCGGATTTGCTTTGCGATGGTTGAGCAGGAAAGCTGTGGCTTTAGGAGCTTTGTGTCAGCTGATCCCAGCACTGCACAGTCTCTGTAACACACACCAGGAAAAGCACAGGTCACCGGGCAAACGGGAGGGATGTGCGATTATGCATGTGTGTGTGTGTGAGACTTGGCCCGTGGCACGTTTTCCTGATGCAGAGTGGGGGTGACAGACAGAGCTGACAGGCCAACCTTTGCACTGCGTAATAGACAGACAGGGAAGTGGGAACCGTACTCTGTCACCGGGGAATACAGATGTAAACATGGCCACTCTATCACCCATACTCGCCTCCCTGACAAAACATATTAGTGGTGGAGTTCTCAGTGCACACCTCTGTGCTTAAACCCGCTGATGATCTGCATACACGCACGCACGCACACACACACACACGCTGACTCACACACTTAGTGCATGCAAGCAAGTGTGCCGCCGTGGGAACGCATAGCCTGCACTAATTGCAATTTTAATTGTTGTGGTGATTCTAGTGTGTCACTGATATATCTGATGAGTCTGACGTGACTTATTGACAGATCTCTAGAGCGTGCGCGGCGACCTGACAAAAACGCATTGATTAATTACTAGCCATCCAAGACAATTAACTGGAACAGAATGCGAAAACAAGCGGAGAGCAACTTTTGCCGCGCCGGCATCCTACCCTCATTTAAACCCTCTGAGGATACATCAAACAATTTCTTTCCCTGCGTTTCCAAGGCAACGCTAATATATTAGCTCACCAGTGTTACTGGAAAGCATTTCACTTGACAGTTTTGAAAATGATTTAAAAGCCAGCTTAGTATGTGAATCTCATCCACACTACAGTAAATCAGGCTGTGGACGAATCCCTCTCCAGCTGTCACGAAATGATCGGGGAGGGGAACAGGCTCCTTTGCCTGTGGTCTCGCTGGAGAGGCTAGTTTGGGTGAAATATCTCCAGATTCCTGCTGTTCTCATCCATTGTTCTCACTCTAGAAAAACCAAGCAGACACTTAGGCCATTTGTTTTCACAAGCCTTAGTTCATACAGTTGAGTCCAAAATTCTCAAAAACACTAGCTTCTAATTATACACATTATACAGTATAGTGTGCAATAGATAAAAAAATCAATTAAAAAATTAGCATGCATTTCAGAATTTCTTTATACTTACTATTTCTTCACATGCATTAATGACACTTGAGCTGCATAAACTCCCCAAATCTATTTCAATTTGATTTGTAGATCTTAAATAATATGCCACAATGTTTCTTTTTTATTATTATTTCTTTTTTATTAAATTTAGTTAGTTTATTCTTGACCTTTTTTTAGCAAGATTTTAAACCCCAGATATTCAATGTCTTTAAAATCCAAACCCATCCATAGAAATAGAATTTTAAGAAGTTCCTAATGTAAAATCTATCCCAAAAAGTGCACTACTGTTCAAAAGTTTGGGGTCAGTATTCATTCATTCATTTGTTTGTTTGTAATGAAATGAATACTTTTATTTTGCAAGAATGATTTAAATTGACCAAAAGTGACTTTTACCATTTTATAAAAGTTTTCTATATACTTCATTTTCAACATTGATGATACTAATAAGAAATGTTTCTTGAGCAGCAAATCATCATATCAGAATGATTTCTGAAGGATCATGTGACACTGAAGACTGGAGTAATGATGCTGAAAATTCAGCTTTATCATCACAGTAAAATATTAAAATAGAAAAAAAGTTATTTTAAATTGCAATAATATTTTACAATATTACTATTTTTTTTGATCAAATAAATGCAGACTTGGTGGGCAGAACAGACTTCTATCAAAAACTTTTAAAAATCTTACAGACCGCAAACTTTTGAATACCCGTGTAACTTAAGTATGCTATCTCATTTTAGCCTAAATCGAAGACAGCATCATCTTTGCAGATAAGAATGCATTATAACTAGCTCAGTAATTATAAATTAATCTATATTTAAATACCCAATATTTGTTAGAAGTGTATTTTATGGTTCAATTCGAGTATCGCACATTTAGCTCAGCAACATGTAAATATTAAACTGAATTGTAATTAATTGTGCACAACATTTGAGGCATAGTGCATTCCAAATTAGTCAGCTATAAAGTTCCTTGACAACATGCTGCCTTAGTAGTCAGCTACCTATGTAAGCAGCAGGCAGCTCACTACGTTTTAGAACCGTGCTACAGTCCAAAAATGAGGAGGTGAACACTATTGGAGAGGAGCTCTGCTTCTTGCTCTCCTCACAGCCTGGTCATATCTGCTAATACCATCTATTCTACAGCGTTCTTTCTCTCCGCTTCCCGATGCATGACACCCTCTAACAGAGCCCTGCTTGCTGTTCTCTCTTTGTCTTTTTTCCCCCCACCAACTTGTTTTATCTCCCTGAGTCTTTCTCGCTTTCTCTCCACCTCCGTGTCCCCCTCCCCTCTTCTGGTGTGTTTCCCTGCCCCTCTCCGATTGAGCTCACTCTCCCCTAGACGGCGCAGGTTGGTGTTGGCACACATAACAATTGCAGAGGAGCTTCTAGCATTTACAGTAAATGAAGCTCGGGCAGCAGCCCACTGAAATGCATTAGATTAGGTAATTGAGATATGAGTGATGGCACAGACTAGCCCCTGCCGCAGAGGTCTTGGAAATAAGCATTTGCCGCATCCGGCGTATTACAGGCTCAGATTATGGAGGATCCTGATAGAATAATGTCAGCCCAACACAAGGCTAAAATTGAACTGTCAAGAACTGTCAAATACAAAATAATATGCTCGGCAAACCCAAGTCATTTCGCCACTCTGGGCTGACGGACCACATGCGTTTCAAAGTGCACTTTGAGAAAACATGCATCTGATATACATATTTAATTTGAGAAACTTGAGATGCTAATGATTTTAAGCAGAACTGCTTCCGTTGAGTCTCCTAACAGGATTTGAAAGTGGAAAACTTGTTTGTTTTAAGACTGTTGGTTTTCTTCAAGCGAACATGTTTTTCCCTGCTGAATCTGCTGTGATGGTGTGCTAAAACAATCACCTGTGTATGGATTAATGGCTTTAATTCTGAGGACTGGCAGGGTGTAGCCGCACAAATGTCCATATTTCCATCCATGCCCCGCTAGCTGTGAAGTTAAATTGATTCAGGCCTTGGCATCTCTGAAATGTGATGCCGTAAACAACTTGGAATCAGTTCCGCACGTTTGTGCATCACAGAAAGAGACCTATATATATATATATATATATATCAAACTTTTTTTTTTTTTTTACACAGAGACATGTCGTAATATCACACAGACAGATATATATATATATATATATATATATATATATATATAGCACATCTCAACAGCATGATTGTTTATACTGTTGAAAAATTTAAGTTATATTAATCACAGCTCTCTATATAAAGTTGGATATATAAGTTTATCCAACTTTACCCACATACAAACAGTATACGTACAACGACATACTACTTTATAAAGCAAATCTCAACTGCATGATTGTTTATAGTCGAAAAATGTAAAACAGCAATCAGCTAATTGTGACAACAGTATAAGACATAAGATATTATAAAAATTAACATCTTGATTTTCTGTAAAGCTGCTTTGAAGCATTGTGTAATGTGAAAAGCACTATACAAATTAAATTGACTATTCATGGCTTATTTTCTTTACTTATAGTGTGTAGCCCTCAAGTGAACCTTATGAAAGCAAACCGTGTTATCACTAAATGTATAATTAACTTGTAAATCATCCAAGCGCACGATAAAAAACAGCTCTCTGGCGATGGTTTTTCTTCTTTCAGGGTTGAAGAAAGAGATATCATCACTTGAAATAGCCCACAAATCAATACCTCACCGTTAGCATGTGCTCACCAACTTCCAGTGGCAGCACTTCATTTAGGTAATGGCCTAAAGAGCCAGTGGGAAAAGAGTGGACTGACATGGCAGCCCCACGCAGCACACACAGCAGAGTGCACTTAAAGCAGAGCCGACTAAATCAGGGCCAATTAGTGTGTCTGTGGACCGCAGCAGCTGGGCTAAGTCTGGGGGCAGAGGTGCTCGGGGCTGGAGCTGAAAAATTGTGGTAGTCCTGAAGCAGGCCTTTCCTGAAAGAGAGAGAGGAGGGGGGTATGCAAGGGAGAGATAGAAAGAGGACAGCGGCCCACTGCCGGTCAAAGAATACAGTGCATTCTTTTTCTGCTAACCTCGCTCGACATCAATCACGCAAGCTGGAGGTATAGTGAGAAGTCAGCTCGGCCACTGAGGAAAAATATCTGGAATGATTGACACAGGGGCTGTTGTGTTGACCTCTGCGCTTTTATCGACACTGACTGTAGAAAAATATATTCATTATGGACTTGTTTACTATTTTACTTGGTTACTCTTAGTCCAGTAATATAAGCTTTGAAGTCATCTATATCCTAGCGTATTCCTAAAAAACACTTTAAACATACTGTATATATATATATAAAGTTTTACAGTCTTTTTCTTCCAGGTAAACAAATGCTGAAAGTATAAAGTCATGGTTTATGAATGTGACCTAACTAAAGACTATTGGCTATTACCACTAAAAAAATGATGTGGCAATATTTAGTATTTTCATGTTGTGAGTTATTTTAGTATTATTTATTTATTTATTTATTATCTTTTATTTTCATATTTTCCTTTTAATTTTAGTTTAAGGCTTACGTAATTTTATGTTTGTCATTATCAGTTTTTGTTTTATTTTTTTACAACTATTTCTACATAATTCTACATAACATAATTAATTTTTATTTCAGTTTTAGTAATTTTAGTACTTAAAAGGAAATTAGAAATGTTTCTTTGCCAACTAACTGAAATAAGTTTCTCACCATTTCAGCCTTATTTAGATTTCCGATTTAAATTATTTTTAATAGTTTTAGTTAACAATAACATCACTGGTTATGACCAAAATTAAAATTCGATATATTTTCTAAATAAATTAAAAATAAAACATTAAAACTAAAGTCAAGCAATCATTTCAAGTGAATTTAGGCATCACAACATCATGTAATGTATGAAAAATGGATATTAATTGATATTTGCAAAAGTAAATCTAAATGTAAAAATAGGGCATGTATAACTAAATATCCAATACTGAGTGATGCTAACAAATAAAAACAACAACAACAACAACAACAATGTGGTACAGATATATCACCGGTGCATCCCTAAAAAAATTTTGCTATCTCTCAGCAATAGAAATTAGAATCACAGTGATTTTGCCAAATAAGACATTTTACTGGATCAACATATTTTGTTGATCC
This sequence comes from Gila orcuttii, assembly GCA_026230005.1. Lineage (NCBI taxonomy): Eukaryota > Metazoa > Chordata > Actinopteri > Cypriniformes > Leuciscidae > Gila > Gila orcuttii. Next base: position 30,618,418 of record JAPDVR010000003.1, read on the forward strand.
TGGAACAACATTCCTGTCCGAAAATTTTGTCCTAACCCTATCCCTACCCCTAAACCTAACCCTACCCATACTTTATCGCTAAAATCAGAGGGAAATGATAGGTGAATAACACTGATGTAGAAGCACCTAACCCTGGTTATAAGCCAAAACTTGACATAAACTGCAAACTTGTCCTTCAAATCTAATTGGTTGTTTGGAATGTTGATCCCAAATCAACAAAGATGTCGATCCATGGAACATGTTGTACTTGGTGAAATCACGTTCACCATATGTCAACACAAGAGACAGAAAAGTGCAATTGACACAACAAAATGAGTTTGATTTGTTGTGTCGTGTGCATCCCCATCTCAAAAGTGGTTGTCTTTGTATCTTGGCAGGGGCCATTAGATGCTCTGGCGTCTCAAACATCCTGAAGGACAGAGCCGCTGCGGCGGGGTGGTAAGAACACGATGTTGAGAGCTAAGCGAATGTATCTCCAGGACAAAGAGCAACCGCAGCGGGACAATGAGTGTGAACAATCCGAGCGTTTTATTCATCCCCCTGTTGTCCTGAGCTGGGGCTATCATGCATACGCACGCCACCACAAACAAACTGCGGCAGCATGGGCCACTCCTGATCGCCTCCACTGTTTCAACCTGCAAATTCCTTTGGCTTGTTTTAAAGGAAGAAGCGTTCTATTCTGTCAATGTCACCGTGGATATCCCTATACAATGCAATTGAAGATAAGCCTAATCTTGCACACCCACACGGCATCTTCATTTTTTCCTGTATCAAAGCCAACAGTATGTACAAACCAGAGGATTAGCCAAAGACTTCTATCCTTTTTGAATAAACTCAAGCACAATACGTGCAAAGTAAACCTAGCAAGGACAAAACACAAATATTGTCCCATGTACATTTAACATAAATAATACAAAAAATCCATTATTGTGTATGTAGAATATGACAATGTACATTTGATATTAAATGATCTACTTAATAATAAACAATTTAAACAAGTTAAATGAGCACAACAACAACCACAAAAAGTCCATTTATGCACTACTTATGCAAAAATAATGCGTTTGTCGAATGCTTCTTTCCATTTTATGCCTTTCCACTACAAAACCAAGGCGCAGACATGCTTCCTAATTTGAATATGATTAGATATACAAGGTATTAGAAGATTTCTGTTGCATAAATACAGGGTTCATAACATCTGCGCTGGTACATGGTGTCATTTGTGTGTTTACAAATTGAAGTAAATGGATTATGGAGGCCTTCTTTACAACACAGAGATCTAAAAACAACACAACAATTCCATGTAGGAGAAATTTCATGACTCTTTATGAGGTAATTTCCTCCATGTCATACATTAGAAAAGCTGCCTGTGTAGATTAAAAAACAATATCCTAAGCAGACGTGAAGCTATTGTGCTTTAAGTACGGAGATTGAAAACACAGATACCCTTTAAAAGGCTCATGCGGAACACAAACAAAAGTTATAAATAAAAAATGATATTATTATTATAGTATAGTCTTCTGGGTCTGACTTTCTTTTTCTTTCTTTTTTTCAAAATGCTAATGTTATATATACATTTATTTTCATCATATCAGCTAAAGACCTTAATTCTGCTCTCTTATTTTAATACTTGGCTTTACGGCCTATAATTGTATGATTTGCATTTTTTTTCCCGCCCATTATAAATAATCCATGCAACACACGGCCTGGCTGCCAAGCTGGCATCACTTTCTATTTAATCTTGAGAAACAGTCGCTTTATCTCCTTGTTCAACCTGGCGTTTATCTTTTGTTGTGGCACCGTACTATTGATGTGGAAATGTTTACAAAGCAATATACTTGCCCCATTTAGCGAAAGCAGGAGTTCAAGGTATTAATATGATCATTTTATCACCCCCAGTGTGCTTCACTCAGTCATTGACTTAATAACAGGCACTGTTTTCTTTAATGGCTCCTTTGCCTAGGAAGTGGTGTTTTGTTAACAATGCCGTAATAAGGAGGCAGCATTTATACATATCACCAGGAGAGCAGAGACAGTTTTTTTGTTTTGTTTAGTGGTGCAGAACTATCGACCGTGGTATTCTCCTTCAACTCCCTGTGGGGATGAGAGCGGAGCCCCCGTTACATCGGCATGTGCTCCATTATCATTTCAATACGAGTATGACACAACAGCGAGTGGCAGAATGCTCCGTTTCTATTTCCACTCCACAACTGATAGCAAACAGCGTATGCCCGTTGTGAGGTTTAACCAGCACCCCCCACCCCTTTGCCCTGCAGCAAGCGAAACAGCAACACTAGCAAATAGCGTAATGTGCACCGCGAGGCCCCGGCACCACAGGACAGGCTAAGACCATAACCAGTTACATAATCGCCGCAATAAACACGTTCTGATTGTACTCAACACACAGCACTAACTCCCACTGATGATAACAGAGTACGCAGCAACCCTTCGCCAGCTTCCAAGGGAAATAAAAGAGGGAGTGATCTAACACTATACTTCATTCTCACACTCAAGGGCCATGCATTTTCCAAACGATGAAACATATAATCACTGCGGCCCGGGGATATTTTACAGTCAACGTACATGGTGTTTGAACAGACTGAATCTTTGTTAAGTTAAGGGGAATAATCAAATACGGAAAATGGGCGCATGTTTTATTTTTAGCAAGCATTCTGTAGGAAATTCATGAATACATCGTTTTTTTTTAAAACAACAAAAACTAAAACAGTAACAATCTACAATTTGTTAACATTAGTTACTAATATGATATGATTAATAAATGCTTTGGAAGTATTAGTCATTGTTAGTTCATGCTAATTTCAACATTTCTTAATACACTATTAAAAGTGAAAGTTGCATCTGTTCACAAATATTATTTAATAGACCTGAGCAAACGTGAACTAACAATAAACAGATAACAAAGATGAATAAAGACTGTAACAACTAATACTCACACACACACACACACACACACACACACACACACACACACACACACACACACACACACACACACACAGGGTTTTCATGTTTTATGTGAATTTTCCATAGACATCATAATTTTTATACTGTACAAACATTATCTTTTATCCCTAACCCTAAAAAAAGTTCAGCATTTTTACATTTTCAAAGAACATCACTTAGCATAATTTAAGCTGTTTTCCTTTTGGGGACCAAAAAATGTCCCCACAAGGACAAGGATTTTGGATATCTTTGTGGGGACATTTTGTCCCCATGACATAGGGTTTACCAGGAACAGACAGACAGACACACACACACACACACACACACACCAATTTGATTATATATTCTCTTTTCTAATTCCTGTCAAGAGGAGCTGCATTTGAAATGAGAGGACTGGCAGAAATCTGCATGATGTATTCAGCATCTAATGAGCGGCGGGTTGAACTGTAGGCACAGGGCATATGCAGTGCCCTGCGAAATCCCCTCTCCTGCACACTATGATTATTCACCCTCATGTAGCTTTGCACTTCCTCAATTCGGTCAAGCCCACAGGATTTACCAATCCAAAGCTCTGACGGCTCGAGAAAAAAGGCCTGTCCTCCTCCAGAAGGGCTCCCTGCTTTGAGACGCCCTGGCACTGCCAGGGCTCAGGCGCACCACAACTGAGGCGCATCCATCTGTGGGCCTTGTAGGTGCTGTGGAGATAACCAATTTTTCAAAGCACAACCAGAACTTGCATAATGCCTCATGCACCCACGTTATGACTCACTAAATTACATAAACAGAATGTGGGGTATTCTCTCTCTCTCTCTCTCTCTCTCTCTCTCTCTCTCTCTCTCTCTCTCTCTCTCTCTCTCTCTCTCTCTCCTCTCTCTCTCTCTCTCTCTCTCTCTCTCTCTCTCTCTCTCTCTCTCTCTCTCTCTCTCTCTCTCTCTCTCTCTCTCTCTCTCTCTCTCTCTCTCTCTCATTGTTATTTCTTCCAAAATCATTTTCAACTGAACAAAGCTACTGAAAACAATTTAATGAGGGTATAAAAAGATATGTCAGCTTATGTAGAGAATCATGTTTTCTTTACGACGATAGGGGGGTAGACAATGTATACTAAAGTGTGGGAGATTAAACCACACACAAAGGGGGAGGGGGGGGGGGAGTTTACTTAATTTTAATCTGAAAATGAGCTCTCGTTTTCAACAGAATAAAGCAATAAAAAAAGTTTGAGGGAAAATTGCTTAAAACGTTCAAATGAGAATAAGTAAAAAAATTATCAAATAAAATAATAATAAAAAAAATGTCACAAGGGCATTGAATGATATTTCAATTAAAAATGCTTGCCAAATGTAAATAGAACCTACTGAATATTTGTACAAATTTGTAATAAATTACTCCTCCCTCAAATGATGTTCCACGTGAACAGCCAATTAAAACATATGGTTAACTTTAAATGATACACTGGAAATTAGCCTACATATTTGTACAAATATGTGATTCGTCATATTAAATAATTTTAGCAATTGAATTAAAATGTGAAATCAAATTAAGTATTTGTACAGTATAAGTTAGAATAAATGTAACTTCCAAAATATCATTCAGTGTCTACACATGATTAGCTAAATGTGTAGAGTGGACAAAAGTTATCATCATATTTTTTAGGACATAACTGTAGCACAATATGTAAATAAAATATATTTAAAAATATCAACTACTAGCGAATTATATTACACCCCTCCAACAAAACCCAAACAGCCAATCAAACAGAACCAATTATATTTGTTGACATTTTTACCTGCTTATATTGCACAAATATACAATGCCACACATTTAATCAAATACACATTTAATTTAATTTTAATAAATGAGTGGAATCTCATAAAGCATTTGTACAGTAAACATTGGTAAAAATATAACTTCCAAAATATCAATCAATGTCTACACAAGACTGTGTTTTGATTTGTTGAATGACTGGACAATGGTTTTTATTAACATTTTTGGGACATACAGTATGATTGCTTATTTCAACTTATATTTTTACTTGGTGAAACTAAAAATGTAAAGTAAGCCACAAAATGTAAATAAAAACTAGCAACTACACCCCAAACCCCTCCCACAAATGAGGCTACACACAAACAGCCAATCAAAACAACGCCATGTGGTCAGAATTTAATAATATTTTACCTGTATATATTACATGTGAGATTTTATGTGATTCCACACATTTAATCAAATTCAAATATTAAAAGATCTTAGTTAAATTGTAAGTTAATAAGTACAAATACGGCCCTGGAAATGTAAATAAAAGCTGTTGTTTCACAACAAGCAGCTGCATTCTTAACTCCTCCCACAAATTATGTACCACACTAACAACCAATCAAAACACAGCCATGTGGTCGCAACCAAATGATGCGTCAGAAGTTACATTTCAACCTTCTTCTGCAGTACAAACACATGAATCCACACACTCTCAATCAAACAGATCTGTACTGAACACCATTCACTATAGCGCCCCTTCATGTGAGAGTCAAGTCACGGCCCAAGAGTGTCACATAAAGTGTGTTAAGTTCAATTGTTAGTTGTAATTGCTCTCGTAAGTACTTTCCGATGCAGATGTCATTATAATCATTATCATTTTTGCAGCCTGAGAGAGTCATCAATATTCCAACAAAGGTTCAGAGAGGGAGAGCGAGTGTGTGCAAGGGAGAGAATATCAACAAAACAAACTATAATTTCCCACTATTTCAATTACCCATCATTAGCTCGCATTTCCATCCCATTGCCATTCCCCCAGCAAAATCAAGGTCTCTCACACTCATCCCCATTAGCTGTGATAAAAGCATGCCTGGTGTTTAGCAACAAAAGCAACTCGCTGCTCTGTTAGCTGACTGATCACACTATGAGACCCAGGCGTTCTCTGACATTAACACACACGCGCACACACAAATACGCGTATCCGTCAGCGCACCGGTGCTCAACTGGAGTCCTCGGCGATAAATTCCCTTTCCTTTGTAGGTCAGACTTAGATGCAGGCATACTCAGATTGAAAATTTCATTATAAAACCTGCCGTACACCCACCCCACTGCCTTAGCCCCGGGACTCACGACACTATATTGATTTTAATAGATACCAACTCACCCCCTCGTGACGCGAGAGCTCTTGTGTGGAAGAATAGCTACCAGGCAGTGTTAACAGTGGCCGCACAGCTCCATGAAGCAACACTCATGCACTCTCACACTGAATGGAAAAGGATCATTTCAAACAGCAAGGCAAAAAACAAAAAAAGCCACGCGCAAGGGGGCAGCACACAGAGACAGAACGAGGGAAGGGAAAGGACAGAGAGACAGGGAGGGAAGAGAGAGAGAGAGAAAGAGAGAGATGGGAAATTAATAATCCCAGAGACAAGTCCCCTCTGTGTTATTCATCAGGCTGCTTTCTTGCAAGCTGCGGAGGAGCGGAGATATGCAGATGGGAGGGGCCAACGGCACACTCCATTGGTTTGCGTGCCTCATTCCTATACATCGCAGCCAATCCACTTTTTTTTACCGTGCCGCCTCTCCTTCTAGGTACAAATACAGTAGCTGCCTTGCGGTTTCACGAGAGGGAAGAGAGGAGAGGATAAAAGACAAATGAGGAGCTAAAAAGGGGGGAAGAGGAGTAAGGAGAGGGGAAGGTGCTGAATGAGGAACACTGCGTAGGGGCCCAGCAATGCTGCCTTCAGTTAATTCACTATTAACTTTATTTGAGCTGACTTCCCATATGATTCTCTGCGGAGGGAGGGGTCACTCATTGGTGCGCAATTTCTTCCCAAATCACATGAAATTGCTGGCTATTTCCGAAACCTACAACAATAATAATAATAATATATAAAAAAAGAGAGGGGAAGGGAATAATGCAGGTGATGTTGGCTGTTGGCTGGTTGCCCTTGCTGTCAGACATTACAGGCAATTCCTTGCCTCCATTTTCCATGATACAATGAATACATTTCACAGCTCACTTGCTCTAAAGTGTGGGTGGTACAGCATAACAACCTACACCATGTGAGAGAATATCTAATACTTTCACCTCTCTATTTTTCTCTGCCATTGCAGTAAAGCGAAGCGAGTCTCCAAACCTCCACACTCAGCCAAGCTCATCAATTATTGAGGCTGCACATCGGCCCCACAAAATCTGATGCTTTACATGTAGTTTTGTGTTACAGTCTAAGTGAAAAAGCTGATGCAGAGGAAAGGCTTATTTCGCTCCTGTGCGCAACTGTGCGGTCTTCGCCAGGGCTGCGTTGTGTTGAACAATCTGTAAATTAAAACGCTGCTGTTTTTTTTTTTTTTCACCATGACAAAAAAAACGATGGTCGTTAAGACATTGGCTTCACGAATGTTACTCTAAAAAGGTTCTAATTATTTTAAGGATGTTTTTAAAATATGCTAAAGAATATATTTTGATGAATGTTGGAGTTTTTTGTCAAAATTGGAAAAAATTATGCTTATATAGTAATAATAACAATAATAACAAAAATAAAAAATCAAGTCAAGCAATACATTATTTGATGCGGGATTCGATCTTTAACATCAGTTCAGGTTTTACTGTGCAAACTATCTAAAAGCTAGTCAACCAACTGTCCATTCTAACCTAACCTTATTTTACTTCATATGTAATTTCGAGGTGTGCTAAGAGTAATCCTACCACACTCGTAGAACTGATACCTTTATTGTATTGTGTGCAGATTGGTTCAATCCAGACCGGGGCAGGTCATTTCAATGGCTGAATGTGGCACAGTAATTTCACATTTTGGCACAAAAAGCAGCCACCACAGGGGGGCTATGAACAGTCAGTTGGATATGGCAAGAGGACAGTCATGTGAAATCGCAGACCGAATGTGAGTGGTGAGAGGCCAATCCTGGCTCGTCGTAATCAGCTAATTAAGCACTTCAGTCAGGCCGGCGAAGGCTGCCACATTTCCATTTGTTATCAAATTCATTATTCAACGTTTAAAAAAATGGAAGGGAACACTAACAAGATGGACTAGAAGCTCATACAAAGTATGAACGGGAGGTTGAGATGTGACATCTCTCTCTCTCATTTTCTGTAACATCTTGGGCCAGATCTGGAATCTGATACTCTCCGAACGCAAACACAAACTGCTTGGCTGATCTGCGGGATAATGGGAGCATGGATGTGTATCAGTGGCATAACTGCGCCAGAGAAACAGACGGTAATTACCATTGCCCTCTCTCTCACACCTCCAGTGCGCACACACAGGAAATAGGAAATGGGATCGGGCGATAGCGAGCCACCTAGCCTCCTCACCTCATTCCCCACCAATTCAAACTAATCTACTTCTTGATTTCAGAGGGAAATCAACAAACATTCATTCCATTGAATCCTCGCCGCTCCATGTGGGGAAGGAGGGGGCTCTGAGAGTAAAAGCGAGCAATGGGAGCCCATTGAAAATGATTGTCTCATTCAGCCGCGGCACACGCGGAGGCCTTTATCCAAACCTGACTTGAAGCTCATCCAGGACTTTCTATCACATTACAAGCGCTCAGCACTGGAGTGCCTGAGATTAATCGTAGGTTAAATATGCGTTTATGTACACTGCATAGCTCGATAACAAGCAAAACCAGAATTGTGAATTAGTTTTTTTTTTGGGGGGGGGGGGGTGGGGGGGGGTGGGTGGGATTGGTTTGGGGGACAATGCTGGAAAACATGTCCAGATCCCATCAATATTCATGAAATATTTCTACTTTGTAGATTAAGAATGGGGAAAAGACCAACCATAAGTGTTGTTTCACATGGACGGCTCTAGGCGATGGTTCTCTTGTCCACCCCTGTCAGCTCTTTTCATCTCACTGGGCTTACGGAGTTCTTATTGCTTTTATTTTCTGTCATTAAATTCTGTGATAGAATTAAGGATAAGAGCAGCTGGGTACTACATCAATAGAAAATCAATTATATTGTCAAAACTTAGATGTATGACCTGCAATTTTTCAACTGTGCTGAAAAACATCTAAAAAAATAAAATAAAAAATTGTTTATTTTTTTAAGTTTAATCACAATTTTCGATCTGATCCTGAAAAGCTGTTTATCTGTTTCCGTGACATTCATATTTGTGACAACCATATAAAGCAATTCAGTGACAAACAAAATAAACAATGGACAGAGCTCAGCTCATACATTTTAAGCACTTTCCCAGAGGAAATCGACATCTAACATAATTCTCGCTGAAGCAAAATTCAACAGACCACTGGTCTGAACAGACTGTACCCACAAAATGGCAGACATACACAAACAGGATTTCCTCCGCATTATCTCATGCCAAAGTGTAGCCATTTTAATTGTGCTGATTATACGAGCATATTGTGAATTCCCTGCTGCCTCGTCGAGTTCAGACTCGAGAGGGCCCTGGGAGCAGCGTCCGCAGTGCCGAAGGCCTCCTCAAGTCCTCATTGAAATAATTGGAGTATGAAGTTGTGACCTCGAGCACCTGAAGTACCTTTCAAGCTGTGCAAACAATAAATGCCTTCCAGGATTAATCTCAGCTCCAAATCAAAAGGGTTTCCTGGGTGGCTCCTTCAGACGGCCTTGGGTCACCAACAACCCAACGATGTCCAAACTGCTCCGTGTCCACCTGCGTTGCTCCCCAACCCCCTTTGATGTAGTTAGTCATAAGAGTGTCTGAAACGCTCTCAAATGACAGCATTTGGGAGTGTTTTTCCTCTCTTCTATCTGTTCACTGTTGGAGCTGTAATTGACTTTATGCTCCATTCCCGATAACTTTGACACAGCTGATGTGAGCTCTCAGCGTAGGCTAGAGATATGTCATACAATCCAATCTCCCGCTCCACTCAGATCACAGTCACCATTTAATTAAAGCCAGCAATGAACACTTTATTTAATGGCCTGGCCCCTCCCCCTCTCCATTACGCCCACCCCTGACTCCTCACACCTCGCAAAGCATCACACAAGATCCTCAATCTAGTCCTACCACAGTATAACCCGTAAGCCAGTAAAGCGACAGTAATGTTACAAAATATTTATTTTTCATAGAAATGCTGTTCTTTTGAATTTTCTGTTCATCAAAGAATCCTGAAAAAAAAAAAGATTTAACAATGTCACAAAAATGTTATGCAGCACAACTATTTTCAACATCAGCGTATTTTACTAGGATTTCTGAAGGATCATGTGACACTGAAGAAATTCAGCTTTGGCATCAAAGAAATAAATTACATTTTACAATATATTCACATAGAAACCAGCTATTTTAAATTGTAATAATATTTAACAATATTGCTGTTTTTACTGTATTTTTAATCAAATAAATGCAGCCTTGGTGAACATGAGACTTTTTTTAAAGCATTAAATTATGAATATTTGCGAGGCATTGCCCACAGCATAACACTAGAAAAAGAACATATACCCTGAGCTGCACTTCTTAATAACACCGGAGGCCATTTTGGTCAAATTATTTTGAAAAAAAAATCTATAAAAACTGGTGTATTGTTGGGGGTCTTGCAGTTCTACCTGCTGGGCCATACAGTAATGTGCAAGCAAGGGGTAATATCGGTTTCTTTGGCAGGAAGATTATCCCTTAGTGAATCTGTCACTTCCCATTTCAGTTAACACACTGTTGAGTAGGGTTCATCACACACTGAAAAAAAAAAAAACACTCTGCATGGCCGAATACAAAGCAAAAACCACAGTCTTCAAAGCCACACAGAGGGGCCAAAAGAACCGAATTCTGAGGGACCACATTCACAACAATAAAAGACATGGGCTGTTTTCCCCCCGGACACGATCTGAGAAAGTGGGCTAATGTGTTTTATAAACAAATGGCTTTTATATAGTTGAAAGTGGCCAAAAACACAATGGCACTCCAGGTCTCTTGCTTTTGTGTCAAAAAGGCGATGGGGGTTAACTGGCTTTTGAGCAATGAGAGCACTTTGGTACATGTCATTTTGAAGGGGTTGCAGTTCACTCAAAATCTATCATCTGAGGCCGTTCTTTCTGAGGATGTGGATCAGCACACAGAAGATTTGATTTGACAGGGTCAGGAGGTTGTGCCTAGAGACATTAATAAACTCGCCAAGTCCCCGAGACTCCAGATTCACTTGACCCAACTGCTCCGCTGCTGATCCCAACAAACCTAGCAACAAAATGAAAGTTCAACAAATATCGAATATATAGTTACATTTTTGCCGATTCTGCAATGTCCTTGAAATCTATTCATATTTTATCCTTGAATAATCAACAGAGACATTTTTCATATGCTTCATCTTAAACTTTTTCGCAGAGATCTGATCAACATTTAACAACATACTGTATAACATGATTAACAGCTGTTGAAAAGGTAGCTTAAAAGAAAAGAATGACAAAAATCTATCTATCTATCTATCTATCTATCTATCTATCTATCTATCTATCTATCTATCTATCTATCTATCTATCTATCTATCTATCTATCTATCTATCTATCTATCTATCTATCTATCTATCTATCCCAGCTGAGCCAGGAAGCCTTTCTGAGTGTAGTTTGCATGTTCTCCCTGTGTCTGCATGGGTTTCCTCCGGGTGCTCCAGTTTCCTCCAGTATAGTTCCAAGCAGGGTAATGGGGAGGGTTTGGGAAAGACCTGTGCTGCTTGCCTTAGCACAAACTACAACTAATAAAACATATTCTAAAAAAAACACTAAAGCAACAAACTAAAAGCCCTCCAAACACTTTAGCAATGGCATAGCAATACCTTGGTGACCACCATAGGTATGTACAAGTTACAAGTTCATATAAAACGGGAAAATTTACTAAGTGTAGATAGTATAGAGATATAGGAAAATATTGGTGAGAGCAAAGAGAAACTGATCAGCAAGACTCAAACCTGTGTCCCAATGGGAGCACTACAGATTCAATGAGTCACATGCTCATTTGCTACAGCTGCAGCACGGCTTCAACGGCGTTATGTTTATAAAAACTTAATGAATTTAAGCAAGTTCTGAGATCTTAGCAAGTTCTGAGACTACAGCAGAATTACACACTCTGAAATCCCAGTAAGACATGCCTGCTGGCCATTCACACATCTCCATAATAGCCCAGACCGTCTAACAGCCAAGATCAGTTGCACTCCTCTGAACAACCATGTTTTAAAAAGAAACCACAAAGAAACAAGATCTGTGCTGTGCAGAGGGACACGTATTACCAAGTTGCTTATTCATGTATTTCTGTGATGCATTAATTAAGGAAAGGATGCAGGAGATATATGACTGAGTGAAGCGAGAGAGAGTCAGAGAAAAACAGATTATGTGAGGCACTCTGGGGCTTTCTTCTTCCAAGCAACTGCAATATGGCCGAAGGGATCTGGTTAACCCACTTCTATCAGACGACTGTGGAGTCAGGCTTCCAATGAAAGGAGTTGAGATTTGTTGCTGTAAGACACTTTGTATGTGCCAGGAAACATGTAAATGTTTCTGCAGCATATAGTAGCCTGGTGCGTGGTGTTCAACAGCAAAGACGTGATGTCTACAATTAAGAAGTATCAAAGAGACGACCCTCGGGAGCGCTACATCAGGCCGGGGGCATTGAAAGTTCTTCTGTGCAGAATAATCGGGACAGATAATGGGTTTGATTTACAACCAACACACAAACTGATTTAAATATACCTTGAATGCAGACATGGGCAGTATTTCAATTAAATGTATTTTAAATACGTATTTAATTACTTTAGTGTATTTTGTAATTTGTATTTTGCAGGTGTGAAAAAAATAAAATGTAGTTTGTAACAGAATATTTTGAGGGAGTGTATTTAGAGTATTTCAAATACTTAAATACTTAAGAAAAATCACCATAGTAAATGATTTTGCCGTATGATAACTATTGATCGATTTTGTATAAAACTACCACACCATTGATGTGAACTTAGCTATATATGCCATTTACGTCAGAGGGAGCTATTTCAGGCCCTGTAGAGATTTAGTGAAATGCCCATACTTTTTTATTTTGCTACTTCGCCATTTTGAATTTACACATTTACCATATTTGTGTTATTGCTACTATTTGTGTTATTGACCTTTCAGTAATAAATAAAAGACTTAAGATTATTGTGGGAGTATTTATGTATTTTCAAAATACTAATTACTTGTATTTTATTTAAATACATTTTTCACATCAGTATTTTGTATTTTATTTTGTTACATTTCATGAGCCAGTATTTGTATTTTGTAACAAAATAGTTTTTGATGTATTTGTGCCCACCTCTGCTTGAATGCACCACGAGTCATATTGGATAAAAATGTCTGCCGATGAATGTTTATAATTGTGCCTGGGTCAATGACATGACTTTTTTTTCCCTTTGTAATCTATTATATCTATTGTTTCAAAAATACATAAAAAAATGCAATTCATACATACAATGACTTACATCTCTTCTTCTATGAAGAAAAATAATACCTGGGGTGGGGGGTGGGTAATTAAGTCTTAGGTTGCCATAGTCATTTATTATTATATCTCAGAAAAATTATATTAAATAAATATATATAAATAAATAGATTATATGATAGAAAGGACCCCTACTTTGACCTTTATATGAAAACGCATGGTTAGACCACGTAGTAAAAAAAGAAAATCAGGTGCTCCCCTAAAATGTAATATTTATGAATTTGTTATATTATGTAAAAATGCATATTGCAAATTATATTTCTAAATTAGTTGATTAATTAAAATAGTAATATATTTAAAATTTGAAATGCTTTGGCAGTGCACACTCACATGCATTAAAGGTTCAGGGAAATTTTTATTAAATGTAAACTTCTCTTTTTAAAATGGTAAAAAAAGTATTTCAAACTACATAAAACAAACATGAATACAAAGAGTACATGGTTCTAAGAACTTGGCATGTGTCTTAAACCAGATTTTTCTTTTTCTTTATCATGGACACTCTTATTATTATTAAGGTTTTGACCCACCTACAATACCCTCAATATCTCAAATGAATAATTTAGTTTGCCTGGTTATTTTAACAGATAATCTAATCACAAGGATGAAAAACGAGTGCAGAACACCAGCACATGCTTGATTCATCTCTGGCTGTACAAACAATGCACTTTGGCAGCATCTGCTGGGGCCCGAAAAAAGTACACACGCTGTTGCACGAACAGGACACGGACCTGCTCGTGTTTCAGCAGGATGTCCGCAGTCCGTCCACATACTGTATACAAACCCAAGCATGTATATCTCATCTTCAGAGTGTGATAATTGAATAATAATCTAATTTGCATTTTCAGACAGCTCCAGCAAGCGGCAAGGATTTCGACTTAACAGATAATGACAATTATCTCAATTTCCTTTAATGTTTTAATTTCGAGCAGGCACTATTATGTGGGAACAGATAGGGTGAGCGATGATTAAAATAGCAACTTGTGTTGGTTTTGCAGCTTTGAAATGACTTGTCCTATCAGAGAGAATGCACATGGGAAGCGTCCCTCTCCATCGCTTTAATTCCCTGGTGTTTAGCATATTGTATGCCCATGGCTGGTAAATTAGTCACATCTGGAATAGCCTAATTAACAGATAGGAGCTTAACCTACTTATCAGAGCAAGCCACTTGGACTTTTTTCCTTTTTTTGGTATAGAGGGTGGGGGCACCAGAGGGTGGGCAGGCAGGCAGGACTGATGGATGGATGGATGGAGAAAAGAAAGAGTGACTAGATTGGTGCTCGCTAGCTTCCCAATTTGCTGATGACGGTCTTGTTTTTTTGTTTTTTTTTAAGAAATGCTGCCTAGCCGCCTTCACACTGACTCATTTCCCAAATAAAAGTGCACGGATGATGTCAAGGTGTCAAGAAGCGTGGCTGACAGCCCAACATTACCAAACAATTGGCAGGGGTCAACATAAAACCATTACACCCTCCATTACAGAAATGGAAAAATTCTGTCAGCCCTGAATTTAATGTTATTTGCAAATGATACAGTACTTTAAGTACCCGCTTATGCCATCTCTCCACCTCTTTCAGCCCCTCTGCTCATTTCTCTCCTTCCTTTCAAGCACAATTAAAGGTAAATAGGCAATAAAGGAATTGCTTTAAGTATTAACGCAAGAATACTCCCCCCTCCCCCCCATTTTTTATGGTTTAATGGTAAACATGGCTTTAGTACCACAATTTCCACTAATGTAATCTAATAGCTGTTGTAGTAGACCCCGGCATCACATTATTGATATCTGCAGGATGAAAGCAATTTTTCATTTAATGCGTGAGAGGAAGAAAAAAAAAAAAACAGAACGGTTCCTGTGCTAGCTTGGCTGTATAATGGAAACGGAGGAAATAAAATCATTCATGCCTCTTATGACAGTGTTACGTTTTAAAAACCTTCAATAAAAGCGTGGCCTTTCCGATTCCCCCTAATTAATCATCGGCAACCCTTTAAGCGCCGAGGGGATGGGGTGACGATCTCCGTCGTAAATTTGAGAAATGCCGTCTTACACGATAAGACCACTGCGCTGGTTTCAATCCCTTTTGTACGCATCCGGCCTTAAAAACATTCCCACAGCTAACAGCCGAGCATATTAGAAAATAAAATACAATTCTGCCACCTGACACTTCAATTTAGCCCGCTCCAACTGCTGAAGCCATCAGCCCGCTGGCCTGCCTGCCTGCCATGATGGAGAATCCCCCAAATATCACTTAACTGATCTGAGCCAGGCACGTAATGCTCATGCACTCTCCCCCACTGCATTACCGACACACTCTCTCTCTCTCTCTCTGCAGTGCGTTCCGCTCACACACGCAATCTCATTTTAATTGACTGCATTGTCTGGGCCGGGGCTGCGGGGAGTGCCTCCACCCTCCTCTCTCCACCCTGCCGCTTTGAGGAGTATTTACAATCCGATAATCTTCAAGCTCCTCACCACATCTATTACACTGCAGAAGAACAGACACTGAGAAACCAGTGCCTTTAAAGAGATAGTTCACCCAAAAATGAAAATGTGCTCATCCTTTACTCACCCTCATGTCGTTTCAAACCTGTATGACTTTTGTTCTTCTGTGGAGCACAAAAACAGATATTTTAAAGAATGAGTAGACCACTGTTTTCCATGAAACTACAATGAATGAAAACTGGATCTTTTGAGCTTCAAAAGGATTAAAAAGCACAATAAAATATTCTAAAAGTGATCCATGTGGTTTGTGGATTATATACACTTTGACATAAAAAACTATTTCAGTCTTTCAGTCGATTAATTCAATGTGTTACTTGCTGTTTCTTTGTTTTGTATTTTTCCAATTTCTGAGTAAAAATTGTTTCAAAGTAAATACTACATCATTTTTTTCTCAGTGTATATGACTTCTGAAGCCATATGATATTTGTGTTTTGAAATTTTGGTTTTGAAAAGCCAATTTCAACTGGAAACTTTAGCATACACTTCAGAGTTTCAAAAGATAAGCATTCTTTTGAGTCAGATATTTTTAATGAATTGGTCTAGTTAACAATGAGTCATTCGTTCATGAATCGAGCTGATTCTTGAGCTCAATTGACAGATTTGATCCCTTTATAGTAGTGAACAGCTCTTTGGAGATTATCAGTGAATAACAACTTAAATTTCAATCTGTTCCTCACACAAAGCAATTGTATGACTTTAGAAGACTTAAATATACTGCATAGCGCATGAGTCATATGGACTACTTACATGATAAGTTTAAAACTTGAAAGCTCAGGCCCCCATTTTTTGTGATTTCATGAGGTAAAATGACCCGTACACTGTAACAAAAAAATGTGATTTCTTATATCCACCCATAAAAGGTGCATATTAGTACCTTAGAGTAGTAACAAGTTCCCTTAAGTTACTACTCTGAACCTTAGGGATAAATAAGGTACTAAGTATTTTAAGGTTACTGCGCCAGTGACAAGCTGTTGTACCCTTAAAAGGTAAAATTTTGTAGAGTGTACATACAATAAAGACATAACTTTAATTGCTTAGAGTGGGCCTAAAAACCCCAGGTGCCAACAGGAAGCTGCACACTTGCCCTTTGTCTTAACTGTGCTCATTCTCTGCTTCTCTCTCTCTCTCTCTCTCTCTCTTACTGCTGAGGTACGTAGCCGGCATAGCAATCTCCCTGCATTGCCATCCTTCACCACATCAAATGATCATTTAGTACAGCCCCCTCTCCGTGATTGATTGACTCAGCCCACGCCTAAATCACCCTCATAAAACTGGTATTGTGACAATGCTGGGAGTGTGACAGGTTAAGGAATCGTATTGATTCACAACTGCAGTCCTGCGGTGTGACTGAGGCACGTCAGTAGCGAGGGCGAGTCTGAAGACCGCAGAAAGAGGCACCAGCTTCGATAACGCTGTTGATTTTCAATATACAAAGAACAAGAGAATATGCTCAAACTGGTGCTTTCAAAGTTGATTAGAGAATAGAGCTTGAAGTGTCACTAACAGGTTTAAGAGAGGTCTCTGAAGAGTGCCACTAAAAGAACAGTAATGCTTCTAGGACTGACTCCGACCTCCATTTTCTCTCCTCAAATGTAGCATGCTGCCACTCAAAGAGAGCTCATTCAGGACACGCTTTTAAAAAGTGTCCTCGAGGACTGTTCATGTGTCAACAGTCCTCTAGCGTTAAAGGAAAGCTTCCCTGACATAAGAAGACCTTGGGGTACGTCCCAGCCCAAAAAGTCAGTCATTTTTTTTTTGCTGCAGCATGGGAAATAACACAGAGAATTAGCCAGTCGTGAAGAAACACTCTTTGTTTCGGGTATTTTACAGAGGTGGCATGTCCCGTGTCAGTCCTCACAAATCGACAGAGGGCTCCAGACGAGCCGAGGCAATATATGAGACTTCAGGCCCCTGAACAAGACTGCTGAAATCAGCAGCTTTACAGGGTCAGTCCTCCAACCACCCTCCCTTTTCTCTCTCTCTATTTTTTTTTTTTTACCTTACTGCCGAGACGCCAAAGCAATCAATCTTAACTAGAGCCATTCCTTCTCTAGAGTGAAGGGTGCCATTTGTTTTCTTCCTTTGGGATGCTACCCTTTCCCCGGAATACCTCTCCTGTGCCGATCTTTTACATATTCCTTCGTTATTGGTTTATGATTGTAATAAGAGCTCTAATGTACCTGATGCCCAAGACGGTCCCCTCGGTTTGTAGTCTGAATACTGATAGTGATTTTACCTTAGAGGGATTTAATAATGATTTATGGCATACATTTTCATACCTTTTTTGTTTTTCTGAACTTGTTTCATTGAAATGAAAAGCTTTTCAAAGAGTTTATTTCTGCCGTCACAGAAATGCGGAACATTTTCAAACAGGTTTCCTAAACACTTCCCCTGCTTGCCATTGGTTGACTAAACAGATAGCCCCCGCCCCCAGGCTCACGCCATTGGTTAAGCCACTGTTGCCGTGTTGGGCTGGCCAGAAAAAGCCACAGAGACAGTGTTCACATTTTATCATGGGAAATAAGTCTAGATTTCTTATAGTTGTCTCGACATATTAAGCTTTCCTAACATCTTTAACATCTTAAAAGAAATACACACTTCAGCCCTAAATTTCTACATTCTTTGAGTGTCTGAATGGCCCAGTGATGATTTAGTAACTGAGACCACATTCATTCCTGACAAAATTGACACAATTTGAATGAAATATTTTCCCATTATAGGCGCTGATGAAGAAATGCAGAAATACTCCACATTTAATCTGTGGGGGTATTTTTGCATTAGTGACTTCTGAGCTTTTTAAACATGCTGTGGGTCAATCGTTCAATAAACCGAGGACCATTACTTAGAGCGAAGAATCAAAATATTAAAATTAAGCAGGAAACCACAACTAGAAGGGACACATTATTTGTCAAACACCCGGACACTCGACAGGCAAAAAACAAGAGAGAGAGAAGGGTGTGGGAGAGTGAGAGATTCCTTTCATTAATCCATGAATGTAATTACTGTATAAACAGCCCCTTCCTCTGATTGATGTCCCTCAGCCGTGTTTCATTTACTTCAGCATGTTCTCATATTTGAGTGAAATAAACAAGCATATTCCCACAGGAGTCATTTACATCTCACCCCTCTCATCAAACACATTAAAAGGCAGCTGAACCTCGCTCCATTTCGCCGACATTTCCAGTCTACCCATAAGAGTCGGGGTATCGAGGCATCTGAAGACGGAGTGACGGTTAGTGAAATAGGCCATAGATTATACATAAAAAAAAGATGATGGATGTTGAGAGAAGTCATTTAAATCCACCTCTCAGCTGCTTGTGCTGTGGAGACGCCTGGAGAGGTTCAATCATTCCGGCAATTCTACAAATAGCTTTTCACTCAATGATGCACGCAAGAGTTGGACCTTGTTTCAAAAATACACCAAATGTGAACGGAAGAGAAATTACCCTCCTGAAAATTCACATAGGAGTCAGATCAGTCAGTTTATCAAATGCATGATATATGCATAATTTTGCTTTTTTTTTGTGAAAGTAAGATGGATTAACTTTACAAGGATAATTATTAGAGGTAAATAGTGCATTTCACAATTGTTTCCAATTCTCCACTAAATAAGAGGCATATAATTAAAGTTAGCATCTATTTAGACCTAATTCTAGAGCAGTGAGAGGTTTTCTTTTTTGTCATATATTCTGTATATATACAGTACATACACATACACATTAAAAGGCAGCTGAACCCTGCTTCATTTCGGCAACATTTCCGGTCTATTATGGGAATTTTACTATGCTATAATGCTTTATACAGCACTCTTCAAGGTTGTAACCATACACAGTTAAGTATTATGTACAGTATCATAACTGTGGTTACAATTATTTAGGAAAATTTTATAATATAAGTATTATAATCAAATAATCATTTAAAAATGTTATGTAGTATGAATACATTAAAATGGCCTTATATATGCTAGTAAAGTAAAGTAAAGTACCGGCCTATTATTAAAGTGTGATAAAATGTATTCATTTTAGCTTGCTAAGGAGGTCCACTTAAATCTGTTTTTTGTCCATTCAGTGTTGTCCATTAAAACTTATGTACTGTAAAAATAACTATTCAAATAGATTAATAGATTAATTGTTTAAAAAAAATAAACAAACACATTTCAGCAGTGACTATAATTTACTACTTCACCATTGACAGAAAAATGGCCTGAAAAACTGCAGGTTGCCCATCTGTGCATCATGGGATGCATTTGCAGGTCTCCATCAGCCCCATGGACAGTTGCTGTTGAGGGGGCTGAATGATGAATCTGGATTTGTCTGGCCTTAAGGCCTTCCCAGGGCATTCCCCAGTTTGTCTGGTGCATAAAGGTTATTTCCACCAGACCATCAACTCCCTGTCATAAATCCCCACACAACAAGCTGAGACCCCAGTACATGCACACATATTCAGACATCATATTTGACTTAAATCCCTCTGCTATTTGTTTGGTTTGACACTGGTGACACTTTGATTAATCTAATTTGCTCGCTTGCGTTCAGAGCTTCGGCGGCAATGAATCTTTATTTTATATGGTCAAGCGCTGGCATTTCCCTTCAGAGCGGGCTCGGCGAGGAAAGGGGGGGTTGTTGAGCGCCTCAGCCTTTCTGAGACGTAGCCTTCTGTCCATTATGTCCTGCCTAAATTATGATGCACTTTAATTAAATTAAACCCTACACAAGCACTTAGACCAACTGGCAGCCACG
This sequence comes from Gila orcuttii, assembly GCA_026230005.1. Taxonomy (NCBI): domain Eukaryota; kingdom Metazoa; phylum Chordata; class Actinopteri; order Cypriniformes; family Leuciscidae; genus Gila; species Gila orcuttii. Next base: position 30,639,031 of record JAPDVR010000003.1, read on the forward strand.
AAGAGATTTTCTTTCCGAAAAACAGCACATTCACAAAGCCTTCCAAATCATGTTTGGCACACTGAAACTAGCTGAACGATATAGCAAATATTCACAATATGATGATTTCGATTTTAAGCAACAATGTTAATATCACAGTTAATTAACAAGTTTTTCATTTGGCCATTAAATATCCTAAAGATTGTGTCTTCATATTAGTGTCACAACTTAAGACACAGATGTTACTAGCATCAGTAGCAAAAAGTGTAATTATTTCAATTAAACATTTAAATTTCTGATTAACAATTCAGCCATCACTCAGTGCCTGCATGTGACAAATTTCTATAGCATAAAACGTTTAATAAACATATATATTTAGTCAAATATTGAAGTTTATTTGTTATATTGCTGCATACTATCTTTCAAAAGCTTTTTTAAATGATACTTTTTATATTGATTTAAATGGACAGTAAAGACATTAATGATGTTTCAAAATATTTCTATTTCAAATAAATGTCGTTCTTTTGAACTTTATATTTATTAAAGATGAAATAAAGATGATTTCCACAAAAATATCAAGCAGCACAACTGTTTTAACATTGATAATAGTAAATGTTTCTTGAGCATCATATTATAATGATTTCTGAAGGATCGTGTGACACTGAAGACTGGAGTAATGATGCTGAAAATTCAGCTTAGCTAATTAAATTTTTAAATATATTAAAAAAGAAAAATTCTAACAATTTTTCACAATAATACTGTTTACTGTATTTTTGATCAAATAAATGCAGCATTAGTGAGCAAGAGACTTCTTTCAAAAACATAAAAAAAACATACTTTGAATGGTATTTTAGATGAAAATTAACAAATATCACTGTTCCTTGTGTTTATTTAGTTGTTTAGTTATTTTAATCTTTTTTTAATCTAATTGGCTTTTATATAATGTAGTGTTATAATATAATGGAACCATCCTTTCAACCAAATAGCCACTGGGGTTAATTAAACAAAACAGCAATATTTACCTACATATACTTTTATTAAAAACCTATAAATGTCATGCAGGCACAGACTGGGGAAAAAAGATGGTTTTAAATATCAAGCTATGTATTTATCACAACCACAAAAATGTGTAATGTGCTTATTTGATTGGATCTGAAATGAAAACTGGTGCCTATAACTTATTACAGTTACATATTTCAGTCTGATGATCTTGTATATCTTTTTTTGATTCTTCACTGCTGCCATTAGTTAGCGGAGAGCGAAATAGGCTACCCATTTTTTTTTATTCTTCACTGCTGCCACTGGTCAATGAAGAGCGAGTTACCCTTTTTTTCCAGCAATACTTTGACAGATGATGATGGCACGCTGTAACTTAGGAAAAGAATATGCGCCCCAGTTGATGGAGAGCAACGCTTTATGGGATGAGTACAGGGCCTTATGGGAGACTGAGGCTAACTGCACTACTCTCGCTGGAAAATGACTCTCACAACGTCTGAGTGACAGCGCTGTTCCTAGCAGATCCTCGCTGAATGAGTGACTGCTTCTCCTCAGGCCATTTTACTGACCTGGGAAGGGGAAGGGAAGAAAAAAAACTGTTGCAGCTCACACAGTCTCCAGAATAAATGGAGGTATTAAGCTTGATAACTAAAAACCGCACATTTGATCCTGCCATCCTCAGCATTTTTCCACACATAATTCTGGGCAGTTGAAAAGCATTTTGTGAAAGCTGCCGAGGTTAGCAATTCTGACTCCAGGGTTTCAGCGCAGATAACAAGCCGGTCAATATTCAAAAAAGGGGAATTTAATTGGCTCTCCCCCTCGTCCTCCCCCTTCTCGAGCCGTTACCTTCCAGAGTGCCAAGGGGGGCTTGTGGCGAAACGTATTAGCATGACTCTCTATTAGCCTGCCTGGCATTAGGAAGCAGTGCTTTTCATCAACACAGCTCATTTGCTTTGCTCTTTCTCAGCGCCTAACACAACACATTTGCTATTGTTTTTGCGCTTTAGGAGCCTGATCAACCCATAGCAGCAATTTTGGCCAACGAAATGCACAGCTTGGCTGGTGATTGCGGCAGGGCCACTGGCCCTATATTCGATTACAATGGACACCGAGACTGTAGAAAATCATGTGTGCCACAATAGAAACGAACGGTTATTTCAGGTTTCTCGTTCCAAAATCCTGCTCAGGGAGACGATCTCTAGTGAGGCGCCTATGACTCACAGGGTTGGAAATAACTCCACTCATTCCAACACTTACTCTGCCACTCAGTGCAACAATAATATTTCTGTATCTATAACAGCAATCGACAATTCATTAAATGGAAGAAAACCCCTCTCAGCTGCTGCTATCGTCTGCGATTAACAAAAGGGAAATGCTGAGCAGATGATTACGCTGCTCCGTGTCACCGTTTCGAGTGTATAAGCAAGAGGGAGAGAGGTTAAACCTCAGTCAGATGTCACTTTCTCACAGCAACCTTTGGCCCGGAGTGGCTTTTCATCTCACCATGAGCTCTCACAATCCCTGAGGTGCCTCATCTTCAACTGCATCACAATTACCCTACGGTGTCTCCTCTTTTTTTCTCTCTCTCTTTCTCTCTACATCCTTCCCCTCTCCTCCTCCTCTCTTTTTCTCTGTTCCTTTCTTCTCATCTCCTGATCCTCTGAATTACTATTCTCTGTCATGTCATCGAGCCAATGGAAATCTTTGGGACATGCGTTATCATAGATTCATGAAGAGAGAAGTGTGAATGCAGGAGATTCAGAAAAAAAATACATCTGACAGCGTTATAACTTTTACTTATCAAACTCATTTTACAAATATCTGTGTTGAATAAAACACATGACAGCAACAAAGTGATAGATGGATGGATGATCATCGATAGATAGATGTATAGACAGAACATGGATGGATGTTCAACATCATTACTCCAGTCTTCAGTGTCACTAAATAAAAAATAAAAAATAATGATAATATATATATATATATATATATATACATACATACATATATATATATATTATTAATACTTAATAAATTCCTGTTCTCTTGAACTATTTCTGTCAAACTGTGACCAGCTTATTTATTTAGTAAATAATAGTAATCGAATCCTTTTGAGAGCATATATTTACATAACAGATAGGCACAAATAAATAAAATATCCTATATACAAAAGCTACAGTGTGAAGCATGCAGTGCAATAGCAGATATTTCTGGTCAGCAACACAGCAGATGTCACTATGTGTACCGGTTTTGCTTGACATGGTGCAATTTCCCATAACCCTGTCATGACAATTACACCAGGAGCACGGCTACTCACAGATACAAGCCTCCACTCTGAGTACATCAGAGAGAGAGAGAGAGAAAGAGAAAGAGAGAGAGAAATGAGAAAATGGCTTGAGAACTGAAACCTCCAAGTCAAACAGAGAGGATGAGATGGGTTGATCTAAAGACCTAAAGGCTAGTACAACAGATAGAGGGGCTGTACTCTGCAGTGAGACATACGGTCTCGTTCTCTCTTCCTCCTCCTCCTCCTCTTCCTCTATCCTGCACCTGGGACCAGTGGTGCTGTGCAGTCATCTCCTCTCTCTCTCTCTCTCTCTCTCTCTCTCTAGCTCTCTGTACTCTCCTGAGCAGCACGCTCTTAACCAGACCAGGCAAAAAGCCCACTGAGACCCGACAGCTGGAGCCTGTCTCTCCTGAATGTGCCATAACACTGGAGTCCTATCCTGAGGTGTTCAGCCCTCCAGCCCCCCTTCTCTCTTTCTCTGATAGGGGTGAGAACATGAAGACTGACATGACCCAGAGGACAGATTGCTTTAAATTGATGTGACAAAAAAAAGCAGGGGGAAGGGTGTATGCGTCCATGTGTGCACATGTTTTCGAGACAACGAGAGTGGCAACTGTAATTTAAATAGTCATTGAGTGACATGTGGTACCAATGGGACCACTCTTTAAAATGGTTGTGGCCCAGATGCAAATTACGGTGGGGTTTTGGGGCCTTCGACCAAACTGATTAAGGTTGAGCACCTACAAAAGAGCTTGGACGGGTCTTAAAGGCATTCTTTTTCACATACATGTAAATACTAGTTTCAACAATGTTTTAATTAAGGATGCCCCAGTAGAACTATTTTCATATTATGGATGATAAAAAAAGCATCGCTAAAAAAAGGAAATAGGAAATATGCCAACATAGGACAGAATACTACCATTTCAAGAGTGATGGATGGGGTAAATGTTACACAACAAAATTATTTTTATTCACTGTGGTTCTTGCATCCCCATCTCAAATGTGGCAAAGGTCATCTAAATGTAAAAAAGGGGAAATTAACATCCACAATTAACAGAATAAAATCACTAATATCGGCAGATCACCAATATGATACCAACATTGTGCATCCTTAGGTTTAATTACCACAAAACGTGGACCTAATGATCTGCCACTGATATTAAAAAGCTACGACAAAAGTTGGATTACAAGTTGGACTGTAACTGTTTGGGTAAGATAAGATGAACCTCAACTGAAAGTGCCATGAAAATTACTGCGACCATACTTTAAGATATAAAGGACAGAAATTATTTTATAAAGCTTACTCCCTGAAAGTCATTGAACCGTATTAAACACACACTGTCTGAGACTACAAAGACCGTGATAAACTTTTCAGTTTTTGAGACGTACCGTATTATTTTCATCAGTATGCAGGGGTATGAAGACTAAGTTTATGAGATTGGTCCACAGGACCCTGCATCCAGTTAAAAATGATTAATGATACACAGTTTAACATAACTCCAAATGTATGCAGCAAATTACAGCAACTTACAAATGCAGGACATGTTTCCCTGCTTAACTACTGACTAGTAGCCTGGTAATTTGTTTTTCGCACAGCTCCACCGTGTTATTAAATTATCTCATATTAGCCAATATTTAAGTGCGCTCCCTCAAGCAATTTGCAGAAATCAGGAAAGAGCAAGCATAGCCGCCCTAATCAAGGTTGGATAAACAAATGCTAATTTTGAGGCTGAACTATGGCAAGGTGTAAGCCAAGCAAACATCTGTTAACATGCCTAATTTGTAAGCATATTAAACAGGGATAGTATCATCAAGAACAATCCATCATTTTGGCAACAAACAAATGTTTACTCAATTAATACCTTTCATCTAAGATTTCAATAGGCTGGGCACAAAAAACAGAGAGCAAAAGTATTTTTCTTTTGAGAAAACATTGCTGGAGTGATTCGGGTCCAAAGAAACGCATTTGCTTGGGGATTAGTTTTCAATGGAGAATTTACAAATCTCAAGTTTTATAACGAAATAATCTGTTTTAAACAGAAACATTCTGTTCAATACTAGTATTGAGGATATTCAATACTTCTGTATGTATCACCTAACCAACAATAACGCTCATTTATTACCACCAGTATTGTGGATTAACCTGCCCACTCACAGTGTAATACTTCCTGTGTATGGCCCTGTATTCATCTACACCAATTCACTTCCTCTTCCTTTCTCTCTTTCTTCTCTCTTCAAACTTTCTGTAAAATATAGTGCATAGGGAGATATGCGACTTGCCCCAGAAAACGGCTCCAAACAGGGCTAATCCATTGTGAGCATTCCCGATCACTCAAAACAAAAGATCCAAGAATAAACTACTTTAACTGGCAAAGCGTTTATTCTGCATGGGAAGACGCTGGTCCTCTGGTGAAGCGCGAATGGGTGAAAATGACATTTCTGTGCCAAGCCTTTTATCCGTACGGTGCCCAAATCTCAATATTTGTTTTTAGCTAGCCTACTTATATTGAGAGCTAAAAAAAGGTCAATAGGCTCTCATTAGATCCATCTGTGGAGAACAGTTGCATAATGCACTAACAATACAAACGCTGTGCCCTGCATTTGTTTTTAATCATCGTGTTCTGATAGGCAATAATGCCTGTCAAAGAAAAATAGATGGTGAAAACATAGATACTTTGGCTCCGGTTCAAAAATGCCTCTTTCAGTACCTCTGGCTGGAGAAAGAAGAGGAGCACTGTGCTGCATATTGAACAGGACTACAGGTACACAGTCGCAATTCGGAGCCGTGTGAGAGTGTGGCATAGAGAGAGTGGAGTCGTGCCTGTGGAAGAAATGGTCCCAGCCGGGTCATTTTATCCCTTTTGAATTTGATGGGACATGTGAAACTGAATTCTTAATTTCATAAAATAGTATTTTTTTTTATACATCACCACCATCACCACAAGACCTCTTTGCAACCCCAGTGGGTTCCTAAAGCAAATTGTGTGCCATTCAGAATTGAACTGATAGTGCCTTTCAAATTCCAATTTCATTCCAAATTGCAGTTTGAATATAAATGTAAGGAAGCAGAACTGAAATGAGCTGAAATGTATACAACTGTAATTTTTTAACTACAAAATCGATGTTTGTCAAGACTAATTTTGGATGCTGGCTTGAAGCGTCTTGAAAGTTTTGAAAAAAGGTTTATACGTCTTACCGATTGATCGATCAAGACATAGATCAATAAAAAGAATAGGTAGTGTGGCGAGCAGGATGAGGCCGAGGGCCATGAGAGAAGAGGGCCACGGTGCGAGGCCGGTGGCATGATTGATAATAAGCGACACCTGCACGACGCACCGGTCTCGCATTTAATGGAGGAGCGGAAGCATAAAAGGAGGAGCGACGATAGGGAAGATCGAGAGAGGACCAGGCCTGGACTGTTTTATTTGATGTTTTGTTTTATTATGTGTGAAGGCAGTCATCCGTGAGGGACTGCCGTCTTAACCTTCATTTTGTGTTTATTTATTTTATGATTATTGAAGTCTTTAAATGTTCGCCGGTTCCCACCTCCTCCTTCCAACAACGTCTAACTGTGTTACAGGTAGATAGACAGATAGGTAGGCAGGTGTGGCTATACGATAGATGGATGGATGGATGGATGGATGGATGGATGAATAGATATACAGCCAGGAAGATAGATAGATGGATAGATATACAGCCAGATAGATAGATATACTTATAAACTCATTTTACCCTTTTCTCTATGCATTTCTACAGCATTACTCTACCAACATTTGGTTGCAGCATAATTTCCTGTCTTTTTCTCCACTATCTGTGAAAATAAAAAGTTGCTAAAAAGACCAAAACAATAGTTATTTTGCACTGCACCTCATGTATGTGTTATAAATGTCCATGAGTCTAAATCACTTGATTAATACTGTGGATGCGGAGCGTGGGAAATGGCCTTAGGAAGCGGCACGTCATGGAGACGGTGCAGTTGATGACACTGGTGTGTTTTAGTAAGGGGTTTGTGGGAAGGAGTGAGAACGGTCTTTTCACGGTTTGAGAGTTTCAGCAGGGGAGGGATATCTCTAAGACCTGCCGTGATAAATCCCAGCAGCCACTCTCCAGCGCAGTGTGAAGTGCTGTCACTGTCTCTGAATATGGTGTGAAGTGCTCCCCAATTACTCCACAAGTGAGAAAAGTTTGGCCTTGCCTTCATTGTGCAAATGTTTGTCAGACTCTGCAGAGGCCTCTTCAGAGTACCGGGCTTCAGCTCTAAAAATGCACAGTAAACAACTCTTGCGCTGCTCTTCTTAATTACGCTGACAACGGAGTGTGGTATCGTTCTACAAACTGATTTACAAAGAATAATCTGCAGTTACCACTATAAAAGTCACCATACTTTACAGATCCCATGGCGCTGTGAAAAATGTATACCCACATGGATTTGGAGATGATTACAGCTAGCAAACTCTCAAACCAGCTTCTGCACTAGCTCGCATAGCAATTACTGTCAACAACTATGACAAAGACCGCAATGGTAATCCTCATTTATATTGAAAAGTCAAACTCCGTGGGGACAACACGTCGCCTAGGACCACTAAAAAGGCTTTTGTTTGTGATATTTTGCTGTATTCAGTACATGTACGAAGACCTTTCTTAAAAGCCCTCAGGCTCATAAGTCGTGTCCTCCATAGAGTTCACCATTTTCACTTCAAACAATTGCCATGGTCTCAATTTCACTGACTTCACACAAAAAAGTATAGGGATAATCAGCATATTAAAGCCAATGCTAGAACCATATGTTAATTATGTAAATGATTCATTTTAATCAGCTCGAACCATGTAACGAGTTACTGGGAAAGCGAATGTAGGGACTTATCAAAAATGTCATTAATATTCATCCGGATGGCGCCATGTGAATGTACTCATCCGCACAGATGAATTAATAGTTTGATGAGGGATGAAAGTGCTGGAGGAGGTGTTTGTGAGGAACCATCTGTCTAACTTTGAATCCCCTCCAGAACTGTTCAGCCCACAGAGGGACCACTGGAAGAAAGGACAAGCGGGGCGGGGTCTATACTGTAAAACGCAAGTAAAGAAACTTGAATTAATATGTCGCAAATCCCTGTAGAAACCACATTGGTTAAGAGTAGGGTGGTGATCAACAAGGTTATTTTTATTATTATTATTATTATACCATAAAAAATAAAATATATTTTTTAACAATAGTTTTTGATAACAATACCTTGCTGACCACCACCGCAATTTTTTTTAAAATTTAAGTAAAAGGCAGGTAAAGAAATACCCTCTCCCTGAACCAGCATGCTGGTTGTCCTAGATATTATGCCGTTCTTATCAGCACCAATTAAATGTTTTTGATCACTGCTGATGTATCCAGCAAAAGTTGCTTATTCATAAACATTGTCCTTTGTATGGTATGTAATTAGCTGACTTGTGATTATTCGCCCATTAGCAGTGATTAACTGACGTTTTAACTAAAACCACCCTTTATCTACTGTTCATGGCGTGGCATATTTATTTCTCTGTGAAAAGGTAACCCTTCATCATTCCGAGTGTGTCCTTAGCTGTGCGTCCTTCAAAGATCTGGTACAGACAATGTGCGTAACGGGTGCCGAATTGAGTTCAGAGCAAAGGGCCTGGTAATGTGCAAGCTGGCGTGAACGGAAAGAGCGGCCCTGTGCTGCCTGTGGAGCAGTGGTCCCTCCTCGTGGTTCCTCCGCCCCTGGCACTGCCCAGTACCTCTCCATCTGGACCCATCATCTGTGCCGACCTGCCGGGCTCATGTCCCCATCCGCCCCCACCCTTCCCTCCCTGACACTGCCTGACCGCCTGCTCCTACTCTCTGTGGCCAAACACTGGCCTGACCACAGGTCCTGCTTTACAAATCTGAGTCAACTACACGGAGCAAAGAATCTGTATAATGACAAACACAACTACAAATGCATCTACATGCACAAGAACAAGGGTTATTATAGCTTTGAATATTTCACTAGGTTTAATTTCTTTTTGTACTTTATCTAAATTAAAATCTTATGTTTATAAAAATGTTTTCTTTATGTTTATATTAATTTTTTATTTGAATTAACATGTCACATAGCCTCATAGAAACCACATTGGTTAGGAGTTGGGCGGTTGTCAGCAAGGTTGTTATTATTATTTAAAACTAGTAGTGAAAGAAATTACTTACAAAACAAAAAAAGTGAAACAATTTACATACAAATTTTGTTGTTGTTTTTTGCGCATTTTACAAAAAATATGAATTTTTACAAAAATGTAGAACATATTTTAATTTCCACTGTTCACTTTTGTTATAGTTTTCATTACCAATAACAATATTTTTAGCATAGCCTTATCGACAGCAAATGCGGTTTCTGCTGGGCTAACCGGCACATTCATTTTAACACCGCAAAGCACTTGGGTCCTTCAGATTCAGCAGCAGTAGATGAAAGCGGTCTTGTCCACATTATGAGATGTGACATCTCAGAGCTCTGAGCCTCATCATCCATCTGGGGGTTTCAACATAAGACGGACACTCGCACTCACTCAAAAGAAACTTCTCGGGTCAAATTTTAGTATAGTTCCGTAGTTCCTGACTCTCCATCCTCATGTTCATCCCAGGGTTCACTGGCAGGAGAAATATCACAGCACTGATGTCATACAAAGCACAACATTGCGCATTTACTTATGGTAAGAGATCATTTTCCACTACGGCACGGAGACAACCTCTGGAAAGCTAAATATAGCTTGTGGCATAGCTTGCTCGGGCTGTAGCCTGAGATTAAAGCATGTTTCATTCCGTTTGATGGGAGTTTGATAATTTTTTTTGTTGAGGGAAAGAGTCATGGACTTTATTGCCTTTAGAGAATAAAGCAATGGTGGAGATCTTTTTTAAACTAAAGCTCAGTGAGATCACTAACATGATGTGATTCAGCCACTACATTTGTCCAAGTGATCAAGTCTCTCATTGACTAATTTGATAAAACAGCACGTCTTCTTGCGAAGCAACGACAGAGCCATGCCTACAAGGAAAAAAAAAAGATGCACTAAAGGCTTTAGACATGTACAAATCATCTGCTTTAAATTAACATATTGGCTAGATTCACAGTACTTGCTGTTGGCTTTTAAAACCCAGCAGTCTAAATCAGAATAACAAGCTTGTAAAATCTAAATATAGTTCATTACTGAGGTAAAAGCACAATAAACACTCACAGTACAGCGACTCACTTCAGAGGGTTCGTGAGTTTCATTTGAACACACAAAAAAAGCAAAGCATATAAATTATATCCAACATAAAAGTGTTAAAACATTTCAGGATGTTTCTCCATTGTTGCTTTAGGTGATTGTTCTGTCAGGCTAAGCCTTTAGCTCTTGCATACGGAGGATAAGCGTTCAGGCGTTTGTTTTACTGGCACACCAGTGCTGGGTTTTGATGTCTCCTCAATATGCTGTGAGATTCTGGGTTTAAAATGGATTAAAAGGATCAGGTTTTGTTGATATTACTACCCATATGTAGTCCCAGCGGTTGAGATAATGGGTTCATAAGGAGTGTATATGTGTTCTAGATCTATAATCTCAATGCAGGAATTTTTTCCAGCAGGAACCATTTCATGGTCACAGCCTTCACGGCGACTTAATAAATAAAGATCTTCTTGATGACCTCCATAAGATATGCGGTGCTAGCTACTATAAATATGTGCTTACACTTTGAGCGGGGGATGAGAGCTATTGCCAATTTGACATTACCATAATTCTTATTTACCACTGGAAGCTTTTCTTTAAATTTAGCAAAGGTTAAAGGAGCTGCCCACCTCTAATCTGCAGGACTGATAAATTGAAGAGCCAACTCGGAGAACAATCAAGTTCACGGGGGGTTAATACAATAAAGACCAAATAAAAAAGGCCCCAACATCAATATCATCAGCCTCACTGATGTGTGTGTAGTGGCGTTTGGTAATAACCGGAACATTCCAACAAATCAATGGTTATTTAATTCTCACTGAGCTTCTGAGTCCATTAAACCTGATTACTTTCACCCATTTTCTTCTGGGTGCTGTTATTTTTCCAATGCAGGCACTTAATCTATAAGGGGGACTTATGAGGACCTTCAAAAGCAATTTCAGCCTCTATTAACATAGCATGCTAGGTGCCATTTGGCTATAATTATTTATTGGACAGTAGCTTGTGGAGCAGCCTGAACCCCGGTTTGACCCCACACTAGCATAAAACAAAGCCACAAAAACCCTGAGTGCCTCAAAATCTTTGTTAGCAATACGCTGGTTTCCAAGAAAAAAAATGGAGAATGAAACCTCAGGAGGGAAGCGAATAAGGTCGTATTGGTGAAATATACAGTCATGACATAAACAGAGCAGAGATTATAAAGACTCATTAGGATCAGCCAGATCTGTAACAATCAATCATCTTTTTGGTGATCCAAGCATTTTCTCATTCAGGTCAACAACAACAGGAGCCTGATTAATGTGGTGTATGCTATATGACCCACTTCTCAGATGAGCAGAACTCTGTGCAGCGGTGTGCCAAATGCAGATCAAACAGCCCTGCCACGGTACTACACATGACCATGTGCCTGTATAAGACCGGAAAAGGCACAGACTGTTAACCAATCTCTTTGATTCAAGAAAAAAGGGTGTTTTTTCGGCGCACTCATCACCTATCACGTAGAGACGAAATGAATGCATACTTAGACATTGAGAGAGTTAATCCGCCGTGTGATTGGGTAAACAAATACACTCAAATTGATCTGGTTTGACTCGCCGTCAAAAACCGAACAGGATCCTGTACTGATCACTGCATTGACTGAGAAGATCTATTACCCATCCAATCACATGGGCTCCCTGCCATTTAATTTACTACTAAATAGCTCATGGCTTGATTTCCAGCTCTACATCCACCCTGCTAAGCAGGGAGGCATAATAAGGGGTGGGGTGAGGTGGGGGAGCTCATCTGTCCTAAAAGCTCCGGAAAGTGCATTTGCATTTTGTCCCATCAGCAGGATAGATGGTCATTAGTAATTGCCTATGAGACCTTACAAGAGACCACAAGAACAAAACAAAGCAAGCGCTCAGGCATCAATGCTGTAGTACAGTATGTCACTATGTTTACAATATAGGGATGCAATGATTTAACATTTCTGGAAGATACCGATAAGCCAAATTATTATAATTTTATAGCCAGTAGCCAATAATTGGCCAATAGTTTGCAGGAGCAATGAAATACAATATAGATTTTTTTGTTATTATTATTTAAATGTAAATGTATATAATATAATAAATTAATATAGGGCCAACAACCGATATGTATCAAATATACCGTTCATCCAGACAGGTCCTTCTATCTCGTACATCTCCATGACTCACTCATTGTTACTCATATTACCATGTAAGATGAGACATGAGTAAAATATCGATTTAATGTGTTACATATTCACTATGCTCTAACGATTAAAAAGATTAAAAATTTCTTTTTGGCAAGTATGCCCATTTCAAAGCTGCCATTTTCAAAACTCATGCTTACACAATCCTTGAATTTTTTCAAACAGTACTAGCAACTTTAATTGATTTACTATCCAAAGTCTACACCCTTTCAGAGAAACGCATGTGTAAAATATGGATTCCGACTGCCTGATAAGTTACTTGGCGTGTATGAGATGAGGCTGAGACGAGTCAGCTCAGGGTGAGGTGGGGGTACTGGTGGGCCTGGAAAGGCTGGACTGGAGTGCAAATCTCCTGCCCTGTGGTCAACCTCCAGGAGCAAGGGCATGAATGTTAAGCAGCCTGGGGATCAATACAGGCGAATATAGCTCAACTGCACCATTTGTTCAGCCATGAGAGATGTCAATACACAGATTAGGGTGATCCATCTTTTTGATTTCCCACTGTCTTCCACATGGACTGCATGAGGGCTTTTGCCTGTATTAAAAGTGTTTGCTTTCTCAACCATAAAAATTCCAATTATTGCTCTAAGTGCACCAGTGCTGAGTCGCTCGTTGGGGTGCAGCTCCAACGTTATGACGTGAAATAAAGAAGGGAAGGGGGTGAACGGCGAAGAGGCCTTGCGGGGGAAAGAGAAAAGACTTTGTGAGATGACAGGAAGCTTTCAGATTTTCTTCCTACTGTAATGCCCTGATTTGATTAATGTGTTTTAGTCTGAGCCAAAGGGGGGAGGGGGTAAAAATGCAGAAATCAATGGCGGTTCAGTCGATTGTGTTGTGATGCCATCAGCTACCCGAGCATGGATTCAGCATCATCTCGAGTTTAAAAATTTGGCTCTCACATGGTGCCATTCGTGGGGCATTTAAAAATGAAACGCAAGACTTTCCCCCTATTTTTCCCTCATCAAGTGATCCTAACTTTCCTGGCAAGAGCTCCTGACATTAGTAATTTGTTTTTCTTGTTCATTTCAATCCCTGAACTCCAGCAATAATAAAAATGTTGGTGAAATAAAAGTAATCTTGTTTACAGTTTTGCCAGCAGATATCTTTTTTTCCCCCCCAATTCACTTGTGGCTGAACTGTAGCGTGTGCTTGTTTCTTGAGAGGGAGAAACAGTAACATGCAGTGATTACGGCATGGCAAATCAAGCCCCGAACCAAAAAATGCAAATAGCAAATGCAGAATAATTTACCCAAGAGACATTTGACTCTTAACTGTAAGGCAGAGGTTAGACATGTGGCATATTGTAAGGGTTCAAAGGATGAGAGTCTCCACTAATTAGCAGGCATACTGCCCGTCTCCCAACATGCCTTCACATTTGAGATCAGACGCCTTTGGGGAGGTTGCAGCTTGTGTTGAGCAAGACAGTCATAGAAAATGGATTAAGAAGCTTATTAATATAATGTTTTCAATGCACCGTAGGACCAATGAACGTAAAGGGAAAAAATAACAACTTCTGCTCACTTATCAAAGCACATTACAAGATGAAATTATGCTTTTAAACAGGTAAATTAACATAAGTTCCATGGCAGACAAATCAAATGCATTTTTCTACCAGCGAGTCCGTCACAATCAGCATGTTTAATTCACAAAACAGACGATAGGGTCTGCAGTAGTCTTTGATGATGCTTTCCTCTATGAGTGAGCCAGTTCAACACCTCTCTCTCTGTTATCAAACCAGCTAATGGAGTAACTACAGATGCACAAATCATTGGTGGCTGGCTGCTACTTCATTCCCTGCATGAGAAATTCATCCTGCTGTTGCATGTCTAAATGTGTGGGAGCACCTCTGACAGAATGAGGCTCTGGTGAGAACACAAATATGGCAATGATTCCACCCAGTTACACTTTCAGAGCACCGAAAGGGCTTCCACTGTGAGACCTGTAATTAGTATAACCACAGAATAATGGCCAAAGATCCTGGCGCCAACAACATTTTTGTGAGCATTTAAAGAAATGGTCCCGGCAAAAAAGTTGTACTGTAAACCCTTCAAGCTTTAAAGGAACACGCCGACTTTTTGGGACTTCAGCTTATTCACCGTATCCCCCAGAGTTAGATAAGTCCACACATACCTTTTTCATCTCTGTGCGTGCTGTAACTCTGTTTGACGCACCCACCGCTAGCCTAGCTTAGCACAAAGACTGGATGTAAACGGCTACAGCCAGCATACTAATCCCAATAAGTGACAAAATAATGCAAACATTTTCCTATTTACATGTTGTGATTTGTATAGTCACAGAGTGTACAAATCACAAGGTCATATGAGACACAGCCATCTTTTAACCGTATAAATACTGGGAACTATATTCTCAGAAGGCGAAGCACTGCTACTTTGGCGGAGTGATAACCGCAGCACCTGAGACGTGCCGTTGTTTCTTCCGTCAACAAAACCAACGTGACTAACTACAGTGGTGTGAATAAGTTAGGACACCCATGCTAAAGTTGCCTAAAAAGAGGAATAAAAAATCATCTTTTGGAAATTGATCTTAATGCCTTAATTAGAAAAATGAGGAAAAATCCAACCTTTAAGGACACCAATTTTCTTTGTGTATGAATAATGTATCATAAATAAATAAATGTTCTTCCTTAAAATACAGGGTGCATAAGTCAGGCCCCCCCTATGTTAAATTCCCATTTAATCTCTAGGTATGGTGAAGGGAAGGTGATGATGTGGGTCTATTTTAATTCCAAAGGCCAAGGGAACTTTATCAGGATGCATATTATCCTGGATCCATGAAATAACTGGCCTTTAAAAATAAAAATCTGCCTGACTCTATGGGAATTTAACATAGGGGGGGCCTGACTTAAGCACCCTGTATTTTAAGGAAGAACATTTATTTATTTATGATACATTATTCATACACAAAGAAAATTGGTTTCCTTAAAGGTTGGATTTTTCCTCATTTTTCTAATTAAGGCATTAAGATCAATTTCCAAAAGATGATTTTTTATTCCTCTTTTTAGGCAACTTTAGCATGGGTGTCCTAACTTATTCACACTACTGTAGCTAGTAGCGGACGTGAATGGTGATCATGGCTGACTTTGAGGAATTGTCAGATGATTTCTACTTGGTATCAAACCAAGATCCAGAACCATATCGTTTTGAGCCAGAATACACAGACGAGGAATTACAAACTTTGGTAGCTGATAGACAAGATAGTCATCTAAAAACATAACGGAACACTTACCGCAGCCGCAGGTGATCTACTTTGTCCTGTCTGTGCTATCGTTGGGATGGCCGTATCCTTCAGCACACGTTTCATGGTCCGTGTGGCAAATTCCATTTTTTCAAAATAGTCGTCCTCAGTGAAATGTACTGAGCAAACACGATGGTCCTTGATGATCTCTTCAGGTGTGTTTGGATCAATATCCAGAGCAAGTAGCCATTGATTCGTTTTTGGTTGGAATTCTATGAAACATCATGGTATTACCTGGTCTCTCCTGTTTATTGTCGCAGCTCTTTACAATACAGCGAACACCCACAATTTGTAAACTATGCTTTTACTATCTAGTAATTGCTGACTCTATTACTCCAACTCTGAACGAACTCTCTGCTCCTCACCACGGCGCGTCTCAGGTGCTGCGGTTATCACTCCGGCCAAGTAGCAGTGCTTCGCCTTCTGAGAATATAGTTCCCAATATTTATACGGTTAAAAGATGGCTGTGTCTCATATGACCTTGTTATTTGTACACTCTGTGACTATACAAATCACAACATGTAAATAGGAAAATGATTGCGTTATTTTGTCATTTATTGGGATTAGTATGCTAGCTGTAGCCATTTACATCCAGTCTTTGTGCTAAGCTAGGCTAGCGGTGGGTGCTTTAAACAGAGTTACAGCACGCACGGAGATGAAAAAGGTATGTGTGGACTTATCTAACTCTGGGGGATACGGTGAATAAGCTAAAGTCCCAAAAAAGTCTGCGTGTTCCTTTAAATGTCAAATGGATGGAATTAAACGTGTAGGGTTCAATTTTAAGTTGAATAATATGAAAGCATTATGAATGAACATGATTTAACAATAAGCAATATTATTTATAAAATAACACTAACCTGGATTAAGAAATTCTAAATAAATAAAAAGTTGATTAGTTCATTCTTTTTGTGGCATGAATGAACAATAATGTTAACAAATTAAACCTTACTGTAAGGTGTTTCCACTAAAACTATAAAATGCACAATATATCAGTATCGGCCAATAATAGCATGTTTTTGATAATATAATTTGCATTGTAGAAGCACAAAGAGGCACAAAGCTATGCTTTTTAGTCTTTGAATTTGGCCAAAATCATAATCAAGTTTATGACATTAAAAGTTATATACGTAGGCGGCTCATCAGGTTTTGAAAAATGTCGGCCAATATCAGTGCATCTGCTAAACTGCATACATATAACACCTAGAACACTGTACAGCACTTTCAAAACTAGCAGAATGATACCGAGGTATAAATATGTCTTCTCACCTCTTCCACCATTTGATTTCCTGCTGAGGTCATCAGATTGGACTACCACAGAACTACCCATACACTTAGAGCGTACATAAACGTTTCAAAGGTGTAATGCAGCGTATGTTCAAGCTCACGCATCTTTGTGCACTTGTAAACAAGAGGTGCACACAATGGTGAGTGTCTTCAAGCATTTCCAATCAAAGCAAATCAGATCAGGGGAGGCTGAAAACCTCCCTTTGGCGCCTTCACATGTCTGTGCGCAGACACGGCACCCGTCTGTGCATGTAAGTGAATTTCCATTCCATTAGGGTGACAGAGGAGCACCCCTGCCTGCCGTCAGCCCACTCCAGAGACTAACTAATGAATCAAGTGCACAGAGAACAGCCTGCTCCTTACACAATCAAACAATGACCATTTTAACGGGCCGCCACACTCTGGGAAGACGGCTGCATTCTGTTGTCATAAAAACGTAGAATATTTAGAAAATCTCTGACATATTTCATGAGTGTTTCAAGGAAAATTCTAGCTAGCTGGCAGAATATCTCAACATGTCATTTTTGTCCTAATACTTATTTGTGACCCCTCTTCTTCATGAATGACAAAGTTTCTCATGAGTGGGCTTTTGCAAATCTATTGTGTACAAGTGGGAGTGACTAGTTTCATGGTAGGGTTCAAGTCATACAGAATTTAATTATTGATTATGCCTTTAAAATTCCAATTAAATTTCTTGAACGGAGGCAGCCAACAGGACGTAGAATTGCAATTAGAATGTGAAATTAAGGTAGTAGAATTAAAAGGAGCTACAATTCAAACAATTGAACATAGGTTTATAGGCTGATAAATCTACAGAGTGAATCATAGACAGATTTAACGATAAAACTACAGACAGAGACAGACAGACAGACAGACAGACATTTCAATAAATGAAAAATTCTAATTCCAATTCAACTTCCGGTATGGTGTGGTCAATTCAAGTTAGACTCAAAAATCTATTTGTTCTACATGGTTGTTCAGAGCCCTCAGAATAGATTTGCTTGTAGTATATTACTAGCTGTATGAATCCCATTGAAAAGGCCAAGTAAACAAATAATCTAATAACTCATAATCAAAGATTTGTAACAGCAATCCATAAGCCTATCTCACAGTCATGAATTCTCCCTTCATGACAGCTGGTCTGATGCTTTAAGAGCCTATACTCTTACTCACACACACAAAACCGTGTGGCCCGAGGGACTACAGGCGATGGAGGTGAAGGTGTGGTGTCGTATTATGGGGATGCAAATAATTTACAGCCTTGGTATGCAGCACCTCCGGCCCTTTCAGCCCCAACCACACGAGATTCTCATGGGTTGCATTTTGGCATCTTTAAAAGGTCTCCCCGACTAAATCTGGCACTTCATCAAATGTGATATTAATGACCCAGTATTCATCATGCAAATTCGCGGTGGAATATCAACTTTTAAAACTCGCTTTCCGCATGCATACGAGCCGATGGTAATCGCTCCCAAGGTCGTCATGAATCTTATTCGAGCAAACGTCATAATGCATCCGCACAATTTGATGGAGGTGAAACGGATGGCTCCCTCGTCAAGACGCTTTGTTCGTAGTGAAGAGGCAAGTCGAATTAAGACTCACGCCTGGATTTTGCACATCAGATAAGTTTCCTATGACTACCCACTGAGCCAAAATCAATTTGTTTACCATTATCAGATCCAGCATTTAAAGGTATTCAGTTTCTCTCAGCCTCACGCTCTCAGCTCAAACGCTGCACTTTTCTTCTGCCCGAGTAGGTAATTTCACGAGGGTAAATACCAGATAATTATTATTTCCAATGATAAACGCAATAGGCTTTGTTAAATGACCTAACCCGAGGAGAGAAGCTTTATTCTCCTACTCTGTATCTCTAAATAGATAAACAAGGAAATGTAACACAGTAATGACCTCTTTCCTAACTGGGTTCTCATCAAAATTTCATTCTCTACACATACTGTATAGCAGGCGTTCATTATTTTCATATGAAATTAGTGCATCTATGGGGATGTTTGTTTGTAGGTTTTCCCTTTGCTTTCAGGTAGACACACTAGCCGTTAGCCAATGAATTGTGAATTGCGTAGCACATGCCGCATTGGGATCCAGGGCTTTAGACACCTACCGTGTCCTGCACCTGTTTCTCCTCGGCCACATTTTTCCTAACCAGCCCTCATTGCCGTTACCTTTTCTTGACATTTCATGTGCAACAACATGTTTTTTCTCCCCTAACACCACCTCCACCCCTCACCCAAAACATTTCAAGAGACGGAGGCTCCCGTGTTAGTGAACAATTCTCAGATCATTGCCCCGGCCTTACCACAATGATGTCAGGAAGATGGGTTTTGACATGCTGTTGCTATCTACTGTCGTATAGGGAGAATGTGTTAAATGTTAATACGGTTTTCTGCTTTTCCGAGTCACGGACCTGCAGGCTAGCTACCTCTGATAAGCCCACGCTGGGATCAATTTACAGTAGCAGAGTGTTTACAGGAGTGATCAGTCCAATGGCTGCAGGAGGGAGCGGGGAGAACAGCAGCAAGAACGGTCCAGGCTGCGGTCTTGGCTGGAGAGCCACAGCGACGTCCTTGAGGAAATTACGTAAGTGAGATAGAAGCAGCAAACCTCTCAACGTACAAAAAGCTTCTTTATCTCTACAGCTGCTTATTTGTGAGCTCATATTTTGGCAGAAACTTAAAACCTTCAGCATGACACAATTAAAAAAAGGTCTGTGGTTCTTTGTGGAGACATACAGAGAAAAGCCCAGAATTATGGCCTCCCACAAAACATTTACCAAGCCGCCCACTGGTATATCCTCTAGAAGAGTCAACATGGCTACTTATCAAATGCATGTTTGTTTCCAGGTTGCGGTTGGCCTACTGTCCAGCTGCTGTGGTTAGCCATGAGGGACTCATCCTTTCATATCTGGCTATTATTTTCTGTCCCCTTGGTAGTGCTGCATATATGATCCTATACTGCACTGGCTCATGTGCAAACAAAAGAGACAATGGCACAGCTGTCTTTGTGTAGCGCTACATCTTGTGGACACAGTCATGCGTAATACCTTAGTCCTCTGCGACCTGGCCACAAACATTTACCTTTTATTCTGCAGTGTCACCTTGTATTCTCCTCCAGGGTTGTGTAGATTTCTCAAGTAATGAACTGGGTCCCTTTCAATTTGTGAATGTTAATTTAATTGAATTGGCCACACCCTACAGTAAGATGAATGAGAATGACAGGAAAAGAACTTAAAAAAAAAAGTAGGAAATCTAGTGTTCTTCCGAGGTGGAAGAACACATCTATCCACCTACTATCTATTATGACCTTATCCATCCATTCATCCTTAACAAAAGCTGATTTTTCTTTTGTAAAAAATTAAAAAACTTAATGTAATTAACCCTAATTCAACTTCCTTGCATTCAAATTTGAATTATGTATCCTATTTGCTAACTCAATTCCAATTCAGCCATTTAATTGGAATTTAAAGGCATTCTCTATTCAATTCTGAACGGCACACAACCCTGTTCCCTTCACGGTCACGGGGCCCCTGGCATCATCTGGGCCGCACCTGGCCCCTCCGTTAAGCTCGACTAGTGTGACAAGGATTCCTGCAGTGGCCGTTTCTTTAGATCTCACCGTGTTTCTCAGCATAACAGCCGGAGACGGACTCTACTGTCCTCATTTAGCTGGCCTTACACGACTACATGGAGAGAGGAAAAAAGAAGGATGAAAGGAAAGAAGGAGATGATGTCCAGAGGCGCACCCAAATAACAAAATAGTGAACACCGCAGCTGCTATTTCAGGCAGAGCGAGGGAAAAAAATACAAGGGAAGGCAAAATTATTTAAAGCCTTCCACCCCGGCTTTGTCTCAGGCAGCACCTCTGTAGCCTTTCGGCCTTTGATGAGGCTCTTGAGGCGGTTTTGACCCAGATAAAATAAAGGATTTAGTGTGTTTGGGAATCCGACATTAAAGCACCCTCTCCGTCTCCAGCAAAGCACATTTTGTAAAGAAACAAAGAGGAAAGCAGAGTGCAGAGAGATGGTGTCAGAAGTGAGGAGACAACATGTAGCCCGTTGCCTCTCTTCTCACTTAATCATCAAAAGGAGTTAAAATGCCAGTAGACATAATGAGGTTGAATAGAGGGAGCGTGCACGCTGATTTTTTTCCTATGCTCTTTCCTTCCCTCTCCTTTGAGTGGGTTTACTGTTGTGCAACACCAAGATGCAAAACAAAATAATTAGGTCACCACCAGATCTCCAGAAAAAGAGCCTAATTGTATTTTTCTGCCTTTTAATGGGGTAGACTTAGTACTAGATTCTCTGTCATTTTAGGTGGAATTAGTCTAACAATCTTGACCCGTACCGTGCCTGGGCTGGCACTTCCTGTTCTCGAGGGGGAAAAGCTTAGAGTCTTGTAATGACGGCGATTCTTCAATTATTCAGTGAGCTGTGTTTGAATATCAAAGGCCTGAAAGTTCAAAATGGAGGAGCCAATTGAGGGCCCTTGCTGGGGCCTGTGATAAGACTTCTCTATTGTTGTGCCGCTGTCTGCAGATATTGATCTGCGTCTCTGTGGGTGGGCCCTGTGGAGGATGAACCTGTCCACTGCCTAATGCCGGGCCGCTCATCCCATACCAGACAGGGAAATGAGTTGCCATGGACACCTGGTGAAATGTCTGCCATGAACGCCATTTGATTGACGACACAACTGTCAGGACTGTTCAAATGCTTGTGATGGCTTTAAGTTGTCACTGGCCATAGACCGTCACAGAGCAGAACCAATATATGAAATATGAAATATATTTTATCCGATAAAATGCCATTAGACATTTTATATTTACATATAAAATAAATTAAAAACATATATTTTTATATATAAATACAAACAAAATATAAAATGTAATTTTATATATACATATTAATAAAATCTAGCTTTGTAATAAAAATATATAATACATATTGTATCAATAAATAATGGCATAATGTTTCAGACAAAACTGTCACATAATGATGTCAAAATAATGCACCAATATCAATGACAATGTTTTTCCTCTCAGCACATTCATCTTGCTCTTGAATAAACCAGACGCACAGTGCATTCTGGGGCAGCATAAATAGAATACTAATGTTTGTATATGAATATGAATTGATAGTTCTTAAACAAACACTGAAAAGACAAAAACTCTGAGGGGCCAACAAAATATAATTTAATTGAAAAGACAGACTTGCTAATAAAGCAGTCCCAAACACGACTCCTCATCAATTTGACGGACACAAAAGGTCTCATATTGTGTCTTGAAAGATTGTTTACAAACTGCTATAGTTAAATATCACATATATGAAAAATAAATAAAAATAAATTTCCACTGGCATTCTTCATATTACAGATGCAGAAAGGTGCAGAGGACTCAAAAATGGTTTTGCCCATGCTTGCCTTTCTGACTTCTCCCTCCCCTCAAGCAGGGCATTAATTAATCCAAGCTGCCATGTTACAACCTCCCTGCTCAAATTACTAATATCCACACAATATCTTTTCCTCCCCATCTATTTCATTTACATTAACTTCTGCACTCGTTCCCGTCACCTCAAATAAGGCACATTACGGGATACGGTTGTCTCACATGACCAGGGTTTATGAAAAAATCCAAACAAGAATAAGGCTTTCTATATTACCGAGTTGCAACAGAGATCGTGTAAGTGTAAGACAGATCATAACGCAAGACAATGGCGACTCAATAAAACAGTTAAAAAGAGTCAATCACTTTTTTTTAAGAAATTCTACAAAATGCATGCACATTAGTTGGTCCAGCCTGAAAAATATAGTTTATAGTTAATATATGATTTAAATTAACTATAAACAACACCTCAAGCCGCACTTGTATGCCAATCAGTAGCGGCCTTTGCTATGTTTCACTTGAAACGGGCCTTGCATCAGAAGGGGCCTCTGTCCGCTTACGCCCGAAAAAGAGCCCTGCCCCCCGCCATCACTGAAGTTAATGGGGGCTTGGGGAAAAAATGCCACTCAAAAATCAAGATGTATAGGGCAAAAATGTCCTTGTATGAGTTCTTGTTTTCAATATTTATAACAGGATATAGTTAGCTGTTTTCCCGAATATCAGAACATTTGCAAATGTTATAGCCAATTGATTTCATACAACAGTTCAGTAAACAAGAGGTTAATGTTAGGTGACTTTTATTTTAGACTTGGAACCTTGCCTGTTTTTGCAACAAATCCACAGTAAAGCCATTGCGCGTCTCAGAGGAACTGAATGAGTCCGCATTTTTAAGGGATAGTTTGACTGAATGATTGAATGACTCAATCGTTAAGACAATGATTTGCCGCCACCTACTGGCAGTTTTAGTTTCATTAATTTTTTTTCTCCATCGTTTCATGGGGGACTCTAATTGTTTGTTCGAAACGGGCCTCCGAATTGCAAAGGCCACCTCTGTTTCCAATAGAGTGCTGAAGTGATGATGTATTTTTGTTGGCCAACCCAGAAGTTAGCATCACCCAAGTTCACTCAACAAAATCCCAATAAGATATTTTCTATTGGCTTGTATAATTACAGAAAGCGATCTCTGTGAGCTACAAAAGTTTATGATACTTACATGTTTCATTCATCATGACAATCTTCACAAATGAAAACAACTTTTATGGATATTAAAGCCTAAATACAATTGCCAGAATTAAAAAGCTGAACGTAGACTATAAACAAACTACACCATGGGCATGTGCCTTTGTCTTCACCATTACTATGCTTCCGAAAACTCTTATTAGTATTTATTTAAAATTGCACATTAAAAATAACACATTTCTCCTGAAAGTTTGATTATTGTTTGCAAGAGCACGGTTCTAAGCACAATGAGGCTGTGAAAGTGGACCAGTGAGTAGATGAGTTTTCCTTTTCGGTGGGATGACGTTTAATGTCCCCGACAACCTCTGTTGTCCCTTGTTAGAAACAGATTTTTCAAAACAAAAAAATATATATAATAATAATTCCCAAAGGGAGAATAAAATGTGAAAATATCTTAAGCTTGTGTTGACCACAGACCTTATTTTAGGCATTTAACCAAAAACCCATGCAATGGAACTGGATCCACGGAAGTGCTAGAATGCTAACTCGTTTCTGGGTTTTGGCCTACGAAAATAAGTCATCCCTGCAGCACTCTATTACCGACAAACAAAATAGCTGCTGGGGGACATTACCAAAATGGTCGCCGTGTGAACTGACTTGCCTTAAAGGGCCACGTGCACATACATATGACGAATCATCGGCAAGCCGTGCCCGGATATCTTCACCCATCCTTCAGTCTTTTATAACCTCCAATATATGTCAAAACGCTCAGCTTTCTGCACTGCTCAGGGTTGCTTGCGGAACAAATCAAGTCAGAAAGCACTAAAGGGACAAATAGTAGGACATAATAAGATAAGTGGAGAAAAGGAAGAGCGAGAACGCCGGGAGAAAGATTCCACAGTAAATTTATTACAAAAGCGCAATGACAATATCAGACACTTCTGCTCTGTGGCTTGAAGTGGAGTGTGCCACTGCATTTTATGATGCGTCCTCATTAGAAATCACAGCCTGACTAACTAATTTATCACCCCCTTGTACGTTTGTGAGATCAGCAAATACATGAAGCGACCGAGATCAAAACTCAAAGATCTTGCTCAGCTGGAGGCCGGTACAGCGTGTTTGAGTTTGGGCAGGCACTGCAGTGGAAAGATCGCTCCCTGTCTAATTATCTTATGAGCAGAATAGGCCGTATGCACGCCCTTGGCCAGGGAGGAGCCCGACGCAAGCCCGCGGCTCCAGTCAATCAGACGTGAGTGAGTGAGACGAGAACCCTGCGCTGACAACGTTCCTCTGGAGACTCTCTCCGGCACACAATTAACACCAACCACCAGCTTCACTTTTCCAACAGAAAGAACGATACGAATAGCGCAAAACACTGAGTTTTCCTGATATTGTATTTGCGCCACATTCGTGCATCTGATTAAATATTGATTAACATTAATGAGACTTCAGCCCCTCCCCCTCTCCTTCCCTGCGCAAAAAAAACAACCTGTCCCAGTTTTTCCCGCCGATCCGAATAATTGAACAACTCTTTTAGGAGCTGAATAGACACAGCTGTAGATGTGGAGGCTGGTGATGCAGGTTTTTGCCTTGCTTTTGTTTGCCTTTTTTCCTTTTCTTTTTTTCTCCACAGCTCCCTGAGGTTCACTTGATATGTTGGGGTTTGTTTCTAATGAGCTGCCTGCTGGCTGGGATGCAGTTCCATTTCAGAGCAATTACAGTGGCCGTAATAATCTACAGCAAGCCCTCAACATGCCAACTCCACCTCCTCCCCGTATCGGGCTCCGGTCTCGCTGCCTCTTCTGACTGACCATAAGCAGGGAGTGCTCACATTAAGCAAGGCCTGTCACAGCTGAGTGAAGGCCCTGCTGGACAGAGTTAACCAGCACGACGGGAGCTGACATTTGTTCATTTGGATGTGTTAAACACAGAAGCTCATAAAACATCGCTCGAGCCTGGCCGCTCAGCAGCTGGATAATTACTTTCAGGCAGCCAGAAGACAAACACGAACACGAGCGCATTATGGGGCTTCGGCTCAATCTTTTCTGCTTCTGTCTGCTTCTGTTCTCGACGCTTTCCTGCCTCGCTTTAATCAGTCTATCGCATCTTTCGTCTTGCTCTCTGTCTTCGGTCTTATATGCAGGTTTAGACGTTATTGTTAGTCAGCACACATGGATGTGGATGCCGCTTCTAAACGTAGGCACACCACTTTTGACCTGACCACATATAGCAGATTGGGAGGATAATGACATCACTATATGACGAATACTGAGCTCATGAATATTCATTTGTTAAAGCTGAGATTGCAAAGTAGGCTACAGTAGTCTTCCTAGACTGTCTGGTCAAGTTAAGGTATTAATATTCATGAGCCATAGAAGTTCAATGCCATCTTAGAATTAAATGTCAATTTTACGTTTGCTCAGATATTTTTACTTTTCGTTTATTTAAATATCAAAATGATATATAGTAATAATACAACAAATGAGCTGTCAATGCAACATTTTAATTTATTGATATTAACTAAAAAAAAATCACTTACATAAATTCAGTAATACAATATTTTTTTGTCAAAGCAGGTCTGTGATTTGCAGTCCCAGCTGCTACTACAGACATCAGCAGCCTCAAGGCACAACTGAACTACTTGACAAGGCATCGTAAAAATGAGGCACTCATGACATGAGATCCTACAAAAAACAAACAAAAAAAAAACTGTGTGAAACAGGGCCGTGAACACCATAGACATTGACAGAGACGTCACCCAATAATCAAATATGGTCATATTGTCCCACCCCGAGTTTTGTTAAATTCAGTTTTGAATTGAAAACAGCCAATATCACTTATTTAATTTGTCATTGAATGTGAATGACTTTATTAAGTTTATTATTTCTTTAATTCCTTAAAAAAAAAAAAAAAGACCATTATATCTGTGACAGCATCACCACCAATCCCACAGCAATTTTTTTTGTCCCACCTGATGTTCAAGACATGGTTATGACCTTGATGCAAGGCCAAAGTTTTCCATATAATTAAACAACTAAATACAAATAGGTCGATTGCACATTGATTGGCTATTCCTTTAGAGTAATGACATATTTTTGCATTAATGCACATTATAATTTATTTGATAACTTCACCCTTAAAACTGCTAAAAACAGAAACAGATCTGCTATTTTGTTAATAACAGTCAACAGGGATGAGGGCTGACCACAGAACGGCATGACAAATGCACATATTACGGCATCCTACTGAAAACACTATCACACATGGTCTTCCAGAAATGAAACAAATCCACTGCCATTATAAAGATGCTTCAACTGAACTGTAAAATAACACAAAAAAGGGGGGTATGGACAGGATTGGTAAATTGTGCAACAGCTGCAAAAGCAAACATACATTATTATGAATGTGAGAGACTAATCACTCTTCTACACACAAACAGGAACACATGTGCCCAGCAAGGCCCGGCAGATGGTCTCCGCCCCCATTTCCATACACGCGTTGCCACTCTCTCTCTCTCTCTCTCTCTCTCTCTCTCTCTCTCTCTCTCTCTCTCTCTCTCTCTCTCTCTCTCTCTCTCTCTCTCTCTTTCTCTCTGTCATCCCTCAGCAATCTCCCACCTCATTCTTCCTTTCGCGCAATCTCTCTCTCCCAGAGGGCCATGCACCGGTGCACAACACGCACACATGACCTAGGACATTCACTACCCTCTTGTTTGCATTCAAGCAATAACCAACTTCCACTAAGAGCATTCAAACAGAGCAGACAAAAGGATGTGATCATTTAGAGTCATGGCCCATGACAAACGCAATAGCCCTGGCCTTTACCTGCCTGTCAATGCTTACTGAAGGGTTTGAAAACTCATCAGGACTTGATGACATGACCAATCTCTCATTTCAGCAACTCGCTGAGGGCTGCGAGATGGGAAAGGGATGGACCAAATGAAGCGCTACACAAAGAGCCAAGGATATAGATTTCAATGCCATGCAACAACACAAATTAAACTTTCTGGTTGTCTTTTAAAGCATCGAGAGATCAGAGATTAGCCCTAAAAACAAAACATCTACAGCAGAGGTGGTTTTCAAATTGAAGGTTAAATGTTAAATTCACTGTCTTTGTTTGAACACGCATATATCACTCTCTGCATATTTGCCCTTTCAGAAACCTTCCCCAGCACAATGACAGGACAGGTTCACTCTCAGACTTGAGCTCTTAATCATCTCCTTGTTTTTTACACTTTAAATACTTTTGAAATTCAGTATCAATCACTTTAAGTGTCATTCTAACCTGAAGGGGAAAAAAAGTGCATTTCCAACATTATTTAAAAAAATGAAATAATGACATTTACCATAATTTGATCTGAATCTGAATTTAAATGAATTCTGAACACTACTCTTTGGATGAGATTGAAAATAAATAAATAAATGAATAACAAATGCTGAAGCCAAAAGACCAAATAAAGAAATAAAGAAGCACTTTTTAAATGGACGCAAGCCTTGCTTTTTAATAGGTGGCGGATGACACATAAGTACATTGACCTTTTTAAAATAAAAACAAAGATTTTAGGTTTCAGTTTTTCATAAATATGAAAAAGGTTCTGTAAAAGGTGTTCTATTTGTTGAACTATATAATGTATAATGAATTTAAAAGTACAAACATTCCATGTAGTCTAAGGTTATAAAAGCTGGATAAAAATGCATAATCATTATAATTCATTTCATTTTAAATATATTTTATTTTATAAATATTTTATACATTTTTTTTTATATTTTAATTTAGTATATAATTTATATTATTTATTTATAGTGTTTAGCATAGAATCTCAACTCTCTAACAGAACTAAAAAATGAATTAAATGAATATGTGTGTGTGCGTTTGTGATGTGCATGAGCCTTTTGAGAAAGAAACAGTGAAAAGCAGTGTTCAGGAGGCGTGATGGTGTATGGGTGCGCTAGTACTTAAATAAATGAACAGCACAGAGCAGATGTAATGGGAAGGAAAGAGAGAGTAGCAGTTACGCATAGTCAGCACAGATGGGAGTAGCAGAGAGAGAGAGTGAGATGGGGGCTGTAAAAGGTCTGCTGAAAGAAAGCAATAGCCATGTGACTTTGGGTGGGATTGATTTTAGCCGTGAAGACCAGGTGACCACATCTCCCACACCGCCCACTCCAGGTCAGGCCGGGGCCCTGCGGCAGGAGGGAGATAGGAGCGGGTGCAGGACGCCCCCGGCTTAAAGGATCAGGTGAGGTCTAACTGGCAGCTGCTTAAACCTGCCCCGCTACTGACACAAGCACTGTACAAAACGCCCTAGTCCTGAGGGTGAACGCAAACAAATAGCACTGGTAAAATGTGCTTGGAGAAGCACACATTTACATAGGGATAACATATGCTATATATGCACTGACTGCTGTGACTTTAAATTGAGGCAAATAATTAAACGTCTCTGTTCGACTTGAATCTGTCGCTAAGAGACGCTCCTGTTTTATTGAAGTAATTAGTTTGCATAGATGAAAATAATTCTACCAATGGATGCAAACATTCCTTAAGCACTCGAACTAAGAGGCCCTGCTGATGCACAATCAAACACAAGTTATTCCTAGACAACATCGTTCCGCATGCTAGGTAACGTGACCCACATGTAAAGAAATCAAATCGAGAAAAAAAAAACCCAAAAAAGCATAGTCGTGTTGTCTGTGCCTAGTCCTGAATGAGACCCCAGCTGTAGTGAGATGTATTCAAAATGTCTTGCATCTCAGCTATAAATAGTCTCAAAGACCCAGATTCCCAGTTCACTCAACACACATGAATGTGTGCACGCACACACACTCAAAAACAGAAATGCTTATGCAGGCACATAAACATTTGAGAATCAGAAAAATAAAGATCAAGTAATCAATCAACCTCTATGTCATGATGACCTTAGAACACACATCCCAGCTAAAATGAAAAGAAAATTTAGCAAAATACAAACAAACAAAAACCAAACTAAAAAATGAATTGCTTTATAAAATCCATAACAACTTTGATAATAGCAAAAAAATATTAAAATCTATAATTAATAAGAAGATAGAAATTTACACTTTATGCAACAAGGTATCATACAGTTAAAATAGCATTTGTTCTCCCATAGAAATGAATGACTGACATACTCTGCCTTGATTAGAGAAATAAAAGCTGTCTCTTTGTTAGAAAAAAAATATATTTATCACTCAGATGTATTTGCAATTAAACTGACATGGAATGCAATTTCTATTGGATAAGACAAAGGTTAGAGGTGTCACTGAAGGTTAATGGTGGCTCGGTGCGACAGATGAAAGTTAAATGAGATCACTGATCTCAGTCACGCCGAGTCTGGAGAGAGACATGCAATGGCATATAGGATCTGATGACTGATCGATTCCATAGATTAACTTTTGATTTGATAAATCCCGTTGAATTGTCATCACTCTAGGAGCTGATTCACTGTTTGGAAAAGGCACTGATGATTTCAAGTGTATCAGATAATCAGGGGATGAAAAGATGCCCAAGGGTGTAGTCTAGAACATTAATGACTCTAAATTAAAAATCTGTTTTTTTTTTTTATTTTTGCAGCATGAACCAAGTTAATCATAAAAGAGATTTAAATACGATCTAATAAGTGTAATTATATATATTAAAAAAATCAAGAGGATTGTACATGTATAACAAAAGGCAAGCAAAAGGCATTAAACAGACATGCACACACAATATGCTGAGCACATGAGGATATCATGTAGCAAAGTCATAAGAGTCAGCAGAATTGTTTATCACACAGTAAAACCATGAAGTGTTTCACCTCAACCCGAGACGTGGAAAATCAGCTTGCACTCTTTTAAAATACCTTAGGATGCTTGGTTATATATAGACTACTTTTAAGACTACGGATGACATGGCAGATTATTTATTTAAATTGATCATGCACAAACTTAAATAGCGACAGATGTTTCTCAAAAGATTCATGACCAACAGTTACACTAGTAGACAAAATCCCTCTCTTACCACACTGTCCACTTTCATATGTGTTCCACTTACACCGTTTGTGGCAAGCCCCTTTAACATTCACTCCTTTCTATCTAGTATTTATGTTACTAGCACTTATTAATTTATTTTTAGTAGTAGTTTTAGTAGTTTTAGTTATGATCCAGTCATAACTGGTAACTTTTTCAGTTTCAAAAGTTCCCAACTGAAAAGTCAATAGATTCATCTCTAGTGGCTAGTATGAATTCCATTTTTACACTAGTATTTTATAGTTACTAGTCTACAAGCTTATGAGAAAACCATCCCAATTGTTATGACTAACATTTCATAGTAAAATATCCTCAATAGTTAGTTGCTTTTTCACTTGTCATAAGTAGGCTAATGACTAGTCAAAATAGCTACTTTAAAGTTCAATTAAAACTGGCTAGTAACAACTGAAATATACTAATGTCTAATACAGGGGTGCCCAACCCTGCTCCTGCCGATCGACTGTCCTGCACAGTTTATCTCCAACGCTAATTAAACACACCTGCCTTTAATTTTCAAGTGATCCTGAAGACCTTAATTGGTTGCTTCAGATCCTGAAGACCTTAATTGGTTGCTTCAGGTGTGTTTGATTAGGGTTGGAGATGAACTGTGCAGGACAGTCGATCGGCAGGAGCAGGCTTGGGCACACCTGGTCTAATAAATACCAGTGTCTGCAACATATGGGCCTACTACTTGTACAGTATAGTAATTTGGGATAGTAACTACAGCAAAGGAAGTAGGCTAGCCTACTAGTGCCTTATGAAGAAGTATAGTGACTATCTTAATATAATAGAAGTGCATGCATCTAATGAATAATTAGCCTACTTAGTAATGACAAAACATAGATACTAGTAACATGGAAATGCATTCGTTCAAATGAATACTTGTTAAGCCGGCTTGCCACAAACGCGTTTCTCATATTTGCACTGTATTCCGCGGGTTCGGAGAGGAACGTCGGCGCGCGCGTGCGCGTGCTCACTCACCTGCTGTAAGTACATGAAAGTCAAGGCACAGGAGAGCTGCGGACACATGTCCACATTCGGCAGGGCGACGCACGTTCCGCCCGTCAAGGGATGCTGCATCGTGTTTTCGTCCGCTCGTCCTGTCCTGTCCGCCGAGTTTCACGGGTTCGTTAAGACTGCTTTAGCAGGATCGGCTGCGGTTATGTAGCCTTGAAGCAGCCACGGAGTGTGCGCAAACGCGGCAGAATAACCGGCTACAAGCGAATGTGAACGTGCGAGCACGAGGGTCCCGGTGGTGAGCGAAAACACAGCGCGCGTCTGATTTCAGTAATAGGCTAAACTACAGTTGTAGTTCACACGAAAGTCTATTTGGCACGTTTCTCGCTTTTGTAAATAAACTTAATCACAGGCAAGAGGTACGAGAGTTGGTGACTGGACGTAGTGAAGTTGAAGCAGATCTGTTTTTCCATTCGTTGTCAGAAGAGTCCGGGCGCACCGTCTGTTTCATTGAGCAGCATCTGAATCTCCTAGGCGAAGAGATGCGGGGCGGGGGCCAATCCTAAATCACACATTCATTTTTAACGGGGGTGGGGGAATCTCTCCATTTTTTTCTCTTGCGTGAAACTGAATTGTTCTTATAATTTATTATTATGGCGCCACATAAAGCGTGCGCACAGAAATGAGCCTCTCAGCCACGTAAACAATCTGCCATCACATTTGTGTTCCATTAAAATCATTTCATATCAGCCTGTAATGCTTTGTGCTTTAAGGAAGACCTGTCCAACCTAATACCTTTACTGAATTTATAATCACTTATAACACAATTTACCATTCCACATTTACAAAATAAAACATTTGACTGTGATATCAATTGATGGGGGTTTGACTTAATGCTCATTTGGTTTTCTAAGACTAAAAAAAAAAGTAAATATTTAACCCATTTAATGGGTATACCTAGAAAAAAAAAATATAACAATATATTTTAGCACTTTTTGGTTCGATTATGCAATTATTACAATATTTCTTTTTTGTTATTATTTAAAAAATAGACCCAACTGTTTATTTTTATCATTATTATTATGAGTCTCTAACAGTTGAAATGTCCATTAAGGATCAAAATAAATGTATCATTCAGTATTGATTAAATGATGTATAAAATTAAACCAATTACATAAAGTGAATTTTTAAACCTGGGAAATGTGTATGTGGAGAAACCTGTAGTGGTGCTCACAGTACCAAAATATGTATGTGTAAAAGCACATTATACAAAAAAAAGTATAACAATCTCTGTGAAACACAAACGTTTAAATATGTGCTTTAACTAAAAAAATGACCATGGTAACATAGGTTCTGTCAAAACACCGTAATCACTCACCAGTATGTGATTGTTATAAAGAAAAAACAAAAAATTTGCTATAGACACCACTGTTATCAAAAACATGTTTGATTTGTAAGATTTTATGTTTCAAAATTAAAATAAATAAATAGATAAATAAAAAATTTCACTGATATCAATGCAGAACCATCTGAACCTAAGGACCATTTGGTTTATTTTTTTTTCTTTTATTTTTTTTCTATCCCTATTTTACTATGTAGTTGATCCAGAAGTCCTCTGAAACTATTGCATCAAAAAATATGCTTGCCTTTGAAAAAAATTCACAAACACAATCCCACGTTATGATTGATTTTCACTGCTTATATCCTGGAAACAATGCTGATGGTGAAAACGTACTCGGTTACTAACCTAACCTCGGTTCTCTCTAGAGAGGGAACGAGTACTGCGTAATATCTTACGCTATGGGCAAAACCTCTTTTCCACGAGATATTGAAGCCAAAAATTATCCTCAATTTTGAATTAATGTAAAACGCTGTGCAGCAGCATGCAGACATAGGCAGGACAGCTCGCGCGCCTATTGGCTGTCCTGCGGCAACAGCAGCAGCCTATCGAGAGAGGCGCTGCGTGACACATATCCAATGGGGGCATTTCGCGCCCATTTCGTCACGTCCCGCCAGAAAAGGCGTGGTCTCGCCCTGTAAATATTGCTCGATAAGGCTGGTACACTGGTTTTCATCGCCAAAGCGAACCAGAGCTGTGTATGCACGGCAAGATACGCAGTACTCGTTCCCTCTCTAGAGAGAACCGAGATTACGTTAGTAACCGAGTACGTTCTCTTACGAGAGTATCTCTCGTACTGCGTAATATCTTACGCTATGGGGAACACAATGCAAAACGCCGTGCGTACTGGGATCCGACACCAAAGTCCCAAGGGCAGTAGCCTGGGGCTCATATAGTGCATAATCACCATAGACTCACAGAGAGTCGGAGAAGAGAGGCTGCAAGCATCATTCCCCATGAAATAGCATCCTATAGGAGCTAGTTATGTTAATAGTGTTTCACACAGACAGGGTGAGCGTGTTCAGCCTGAACTGGTTAAAAATACGGGTTATTCAACACCCATGGAGCCGTGTTATCGGTCAGTGAGCGATGCACAAGCAAAACTCAGCATCTGGGCCGGCACAGCGGGGCAGATAACACTGAATTCTATACCGACAGAAGCTTGGCTTGTAAGGCGGGAACCTCTAGGTTATAAAACCTTATAAATGTAGACGGCGAGGCCCAGCCCGCAGCCGTACAGATATCTTGCAAGGTAACGCCACTATACCATGCCCACGACGAGGCCACGCCTCTCGTGGAGTGCGCTCTGACACCCAAAGGACACTGCAGGCCCTTAGAAGTGTAAGCCAGTGCTATGGCGTCGACTATCCATCTGGATAGGCTCTGTTTTGATGCGGCCAGTCCCTTGGAACGTCCGCCAAACAAAACGAAGAGCTGCTCGGTCTGCCTGAAGGCAGACGAGCGGGACACATAAGCTCTCAGTGCCCTGACAGGGCAAAGGAGACTCGCATCCTCCTCCTCATCTTGAACCGAGAGAGCGCACAGGGAAATCACCTGGGCCCTGAATGGTGTGTTGAGGGATTTGGGCACGTACCCGTGCCTCGGTTTGAGTATGAATTTTGAGTCATTAGGCCCAAACTCCACACATGATGCGCTTACTGAAAGCGCTTATAAGTCCCCTATGCGCTTCACTGAAGCGAGAGCCAAAAGAAACACCGTTTTGAAAGACAGATGCTTCATGTCTGACAAATGGATTGGCTCGAACGGGGCACCTTTCATGGCTTGCAAAACCGTAGAAAGGTCCCACACTGGGACTGAAGGAGGTCTAGGAGGGTTCAACCTCCGAGCTCCCTTGAGGAATCGCACGACTTGGTCGTTCTTCCCCAGTGACTGGCCAGACACAAGGTTTGTAAACGTTGCTATAGCCACCACGTACACTTTGAGCGTGGATGGGGTCCTGCCCTTATCCAGCAGCTCTTGAAGGAAAGTACTTCCGTGACCCCGCAGTCTACGGGTGAAAAGCCCTGAGCTTGACACCAGGCAGAGAACACAGACAATTTCGAGGAGTAGAGCCGTCTTGTAGACGGGGCCCTTGCCTGCGTGATAGTGTTTAGCACTCCCTCCGGGAGGATAGCGGGTACCCATTGATGGCCCATGCGTGTAGGGACCATAGTTGCGGGCGAGGATGCCAAATCGAGCCCTTGGCCTGGGAGAGGAGGTCTCTCCTCAATGGTATTGGCCACGGGGCAGTGCTGGTCAGCCGCATCAGGACTGGAAACCACGCCTGGTTTGTCCAGAGCGGAGCCACAAGCAGCACTGGGCATCCATTTTCCCTGATCCGTTCCAGCACTTGAGGCAGGAGCGAGATGGGGGGAAAAGCATAGAGGGGACAGCGGGGCCAAACGTGGGCCAGCACGTCCTTGCTCTTTGAGAAATATTTCGGACAGTGAGCGTTCTCGCGGGACGCGAACAGGTCCACCTGCGCTCTGCCGAATGTCTCCCACAGCAGTTGGATCATCTGCGGGTGCAGCGACCATTCCCCTGCTGGGACATTGTCTCTGGACAGCCTGTCTGGTCCCAGATTCAGGTGACCAGGCACATGCGCTGCTCTCAGTGAAAGCAGGTTGTGCTGAGCCCAGACCAGGAGGCACTCTGTTAGCCTGTAAAGGTTTCAGGACTTGATGCCGCCCTGGCGATTTATGTACGCCACCACTGACATGTTGTCCGACCGGACCAAGACGTGATGACCCCTTATCTGGGGACAGAAGCGCCGCAGCGCGTTGTCGACTGCCATCATTTCCAGACAGTTTATATGTAGGAGCTGGCCAAAGAACGGTCTGCCCTCGAGCAGCGCTCCCCATCCCGAGGTGGAGGCGTCCGTGGACACCACCTTCACGCTCGAAGGAATGTCCCCAGACTCACACCTGACTGGTACCAGTCGGTTTTCTTCCAAGGCTCCAAAGCTGAGACGCATTTCAGATCGACCCGGAGGCGAAACCGACCAGCGGTCCATGCCCTGGTCGGAACCCGCGCTTTCAGCCACAGCTGCAGTGGGCGCATGCGAAGCAGACCCAGCTGGAGCACTGAAGCTGCTGAGGCCATGAGACCCAGCATTTTCTGAAACCTCATGAGCTGGACAGTCGAGCCGCGGCGAAAAGATTTCACGGCGCGCTGAATGTCTCGTGCGTGCTCTGGCGACAGATGCGCTGTCATAGATAGCGAGTTCAGCACTGTTCCCAGAAAAGATATTTTCTGGCTGGGAGACAGCGAGCTCTTCGCCCAATTGACTGTGAGACCCAGATTCTCGAGATGTTCGAGTAATGTGGCCCTGTGTTCTATGAGCTCTGATTGTGATCGAGCTAGAATCAGCCAATCGTCCAAGTAGTTCAAAATTCGCATGCCCTGAAGTCTCAGGGGTGCGAGAGCCGCGTCCATGCACTTCGTAAAAGTACGGGGTGCCAGGGACAGGCCGAACGGCAGGACTTTGTATTGGTATGCCTGGCCCTCGAAGGCGAATCTCAAGAATTGCCTGTGACGTAACGCTATTTGTATTTGAAAATAAGCATCCTTCAGATCTATTGACATGAACCAGTCTCCTTGGCGCACTTGCGCAAGGATTTTCCTGGTTGTAATCATTCTGAACTGGCGCTTCGTGAGCGTTTTGTTCAGCCGTCGCAGATCTAGAATTGGTCTGAGACCCCCGTCTTTTTTCGGTACCAGAAAATACCTGCTGTATAGACCCCCTTCGCTCTGAGCCTGAGATAAAGGTTCTATAGCCCCTTTACTCAGTAGTTTCGCTATCTCGGCTCGAAGTAGATAAGATACTTCGTTTTTTACCGTCGTTTCGACTCGCGCCGCACAAAGGCGGGGGCGTCGAGCGAACTGCAGCGAATAGCCTCTTTTTATAGTGTTCAGCACCCATTCTGATACCCCGGGAAGGTTTGCCCACGCATCTGCATGAATAGCTAGAGGTAGAATGAAATCTGGGCTCTGGCCGCGGTGTAGCGGCGGCCGGAGAGCTCCGGTGTGCTGAGAAATAGACACTGTGTTTGTAGTGTGCGAGGCGGGGGGTGCGCTGATCACAGCGGGCAGCCCGACCGCGCTCAGCTTCTCTCTAACGGGTTGTGGAGATAAGGCGAGCGGGACGAGCCCCGTGGGGTTCGGCATGTCTGTGAGGGAATGTGGGCGCGGGATAGCGGGCACACTCGCTGCACTGAGAACACTGTCGGCTCGCACCAACTGAAAATGTGTTGGTTTAGTTTTTACAGAAACCGTGGGACATGCTTCGTGTAGTGTTTGTGGGCACTGTGTTGTGGGAACGTACACTACATTTATTGCACAATCGACATGAGTCGATTTTATTTGTGCTAGCCCTGTATTGTGGCGGGCTGTGTCTGCGTGTGGGAATGGGCACTGAGACGTGGGCATTCTTACAACACCATCGGCCGTGGCCGGAATTCCAGAAAATACACTCTTTTTGGGATTTATCTGGGTCGCCGTAAAACTGGCGTTTGTGTGCAGGCAAGCAGGCTGTGGTACCAGCTTGTTTACTGCAAAATACACTGGAACAGTCACATTGTTTGGAACTGAACGAGCGAGAAGTTTCGGTAGAGTCTGGCCGCGGCGAGACTTAAACACCGTGGGCCTTAGCTGACTGTATGTGTGTTGGTTTCTTTTACAGAAAACGTGGCACATGCAGTGTGTAGTGTTTGTGGGCACTGGGTTGTGGGCACATTCACTATAATTAATGCACAATTGACATGAGTCGAACTCATTTGTGCGAGCCCTGCACTTTGGCGGGCTGTGTTTGTGTGTAGAAATGAACA
This sequence comes from Gila orcuttii, assembly GCA_026230005.1. NCBI lineage: Eukaryota > Metazoa > Chordata > Actinopteri > Cypriniformes > Leuciscidae > Gila > Gila orcuttii. The sequence continues at coordinate 30,677,006 of JAPDVR010000003.1, forward strand.
CTGGGCTGTGGCATTTTTAATACACTCATAACACCATCGGCTGTGGCCGGAATACCAGAAAATACACTGCTTACATGATTTTTCTGGGTCGCCGTGGAAACGGCATTTGTGTGCAGGCAAGCGGGCCATGGTACCGGCTTGTTTACTGCAAAATACACTGGAACAGTCGCATTTTCTCGGAACTGAACGAGTGAAAAGTTTGGGTGTAAGTCTGGCTGCGGCGAGACTAAGTTTTTATCCGCTGCGAGAGCTGGGCTCGAACACGGGTCTCCCGTGCGAAGGCTTAGGGTTTCGCCACTGAGCCACATGGGGAAACGACAAAAGGTTAAAATAGCCTGAGCAGATAAAGAGCGTCATCACAGTTTTGTGTGTGTCGGCGTTTGTTTGCAGGCGTGCGTGTAATACAACAGGCTCATTGCTGCAATATTGACATTTTCAGCCGCTCAAACTAAGAGGAGCTGAGAAATTTTTGAGAAATGGAGATTGGTCCGGCCTCGGCGGGACTAAAAACACACTCTTTCCTCATTTTGCCGGTGACGCATGCCCACGGGGGGCGGGGGCGGGGTAGCTTTCTTATAACGTAAAGAAAGCTAGCCACGGTTTTGAAGCTGGCCTTCTCTACAGATGCAGCTATCTCGTCGTCATTAATGGCGGAAGCGGCGGCGCACGGCGGCCGTTGTCCGTCAGCGAGCGACTCGAGTGAAGCTGGTGAAGCTGGCGGGCGAACCGGCGAGCTATCACGGGCTGGAGAAGGCTCGGGGCTGTTTCGTCGACCTCAATGGAGGAAGCGGTGGCAGACGGCGGCCGCTGTCCGTCGGTGAGGGACTCGAGCGATGCCGGCGAAGCTGGCGGGCGAACCGGCGAGCTTTGGCGGGCAGGAGAAGGCTCGGGAGCGCGCTGAGCACGGCGCTTTTTACGGCGCGGTGCTACAGCGGGCTGAAGTGTAGGCTCTGAGAAGGATGCCAGGCGAGTCCTCAGAGTCACCATAGGCAGTATCTCACAGTGAGGGCATCCGCCGTCGACGAGAGCGAGAGCTGCATGATCCTCACCCAGGCAGGAAACGCAGATAACATGATGGTCCCCGTCGCTGAGTGTGGCTCGGCACGAATGACAAAAGACGCAGCTCTTTTAGCAGAGAGAGAGAGACAGTGAAAAAATGTGTGTCGCAGCGGCGAACACACACACACAGTTTGAAATGGATATAACGCCGGAAAGCGTAGCAGGTACGGCGGCTAAAGGCGGTGATGCCAGTGACTTCAGACTCAATGGCTCGTCCCGCTGTGTGCTTTTTCTCAGACGGCGTGGCTTCTCACTCTGGATCCAGCGATGCGTGATGCTTTGCTGAAGAGATGAAAATCAGTGTACCAGCCTTATCAAGCAATATTTACAGGGCGAGACCACGCCTTTTCTGGTGGGACGTGACGAAATGGGCGCGAAATGCCCCCATTGGATATGTGTCACGCAGCGCCTCTCTCGATAGGCTGCTGCTGTTGCCGCAGGGCAGCCAATAGGCGCGCGAGCTGTCCTGCCTATGTCTGCATGCTGCTGCACAGCGTTTTACATTAATTAAAAATTAAGGATAATTTTTGGCTTCAATATCTTGTGGAAAAGAGGTTTTCCCCATAGCGTAAGATATTACGCAGTACGAGAGATACTCTCGTAAGAGAACTGTATTTTTGTAAACTGCAGTGATAGCTAATGATTTCTGTGCATAACATACAGCACTCACAGAGGTACATCATCAAAATGTGCTCTACCAAAAGACTGAAAGGCCTGTTAAAATATAATGAAATGAGGAAAAAAAATGTGTTTGGATGAGCCATATCATTGAACACTATAGTGAAAAGGAAATAGGACAAAAAGGGTTCAGCAAACTGAGACATATAAGGCCAACACAAGAGAGTATCTGCTTATCTAAATCATAAAAGAGCATTTGTGTGCACTAGGCCAAATGTTGGGGACTAAATAATTAATTAAACCACACACAAATGTTTGAATTTATTGTTCAACACGCTCCTTTTAACATCACTTTGGCCTTATCTCCCTATCAGCAGCAAGGTCTTTATTGTAAATTCATTAACAAGCAGTTTAATGTTAAATACAACTGATATTCAACCGACAGGCTGACCAAGGTCTAAGCAGAAAGTGCAAAGATACAGTAGGGGGAAAAAAAAGTTGAATTATTCATGTTATTTCTCTTTAATCTTTTCCCCTCCCTCTTTGCACCATGTTTCAACCTAAGGTGACTCGCAAATCCATAGCAAGATTTCATATCCTTGTTACTTTAAAAGAGCAGAGTCATAAAAATCAATGTTTTTCTATGTTGCACGAGGGGCCATAATTAAAACGGGCTTCTGAGGAGCCGGCAGACATGTATTATGGAGAGGGCAGCAGACTGCTTTGCTCCATTTTACTCTTTCTCTTCTCCACCCCACTCATAGCCTGAAGGCAAGACTATTTCTTCCCCCTCCCCACCCATAGACGTCTTCTCGGCCTTTCCTCCTGCATTCCCCCGTTTTCTTTTTTTCTTCTTTCTTCTAGCTTTTCCTCTCTTGATGCTACAGAGTACAAAATAATAACTGGACCGTCAACCAGTGCATCTTCCAAAAAAAAAAAAGAAAAAGAAAGAAAAGAGCATTCGGCCAGCGTTTCATTGCAGATAGTAGTGTTTATTTCGCTGCATGTCACTGTGCCTTTGACATGTGATGAGGCATGGCTGCCCTTTGCAGTGCGTCTGTTAACTTCGCCTTTACTGAATAAATAAGCAGGGACTGCATATTGAGAGAGAGAAACCTCGTTTATCTCTTTGTTTGTCAGTGATGGCTCTCTCTCAGATTTCTTGTGTACATTGTGTTATTGGTCTGTCTGTGATGGGCAGAAAGAGGGGGAGGAAAGAGGGTGGAGGGAAGCAACAAGGTTTCTAAAGCTTGTGTGCTTTTTCCTTTTGCACTGTGAGAACACCTAATGTCAAATTCATCCAAAGAATTAGGAATAGCACAATTCTATTAATAATGAAATGAGTGAAAGCTCTGATGTTTGCCATGCTGAAAAACTGGTTAAGATTTCAGGATAATGATTTACTACATATTTCTACATCAGATATTGGCATTTAAAAATAAAATGGATTTACGATGTCTGCAATGAAATTGAAAAAAATTAAAAGTCTGTCATTATTTACTTGTCTTGTTACTGTATGGCTTTTTTAACTGCCAAGTAACACGAAACAAGGTATTTTGAATAATGTCTATTACCTACACAATGAATGTCAGTGGGGTCCAAAATGACTTTGGAGCTGATTTAATTTTATTGCATAAAAAAAGAATGAAACATTTTTCAAAATATCTTCTTTTGTGATCAACAGAACAAAGTCATACAGGTTTGGAATGACATAAGGGTTAAAAATAATGACAGAATGTTAATTTTTTGTGTGAACTATCCCTTTAAGAAATATTTAGAGAGTGAAACCAGCTGAATGAAATTTAAGGCGGGAATTCACAGTATCCATTGGGATTTGTTGAAATTGTGTCAAGTGAAACATGATTTTATTGGCGAATATTATTTTCCCCACCTGCACAGCCTTGGTTACATCAGCAGAGGCTGCGAAAAGTTAATACATTTTTGATGAAAGTTATGAGTTTTTTTTTTTTTTTTGTCTTTTCTTTAGATTAACGTGCACAATAAGACCAGGAACAATTCTGAAAAGTAAGTAAATAGTTTTGGATAGAAAGTACATTTTGGACCAAAAAAATATTTGGCCCTGTTCTACTTTTAGATGGACCCAAACGTACAATATTACCACTGTTAAACGTTTCTGTAACAGTCACCAGCTGGAGTGCCCTTGAGAGCCACCAGAGGGCACTCCATATCAGACTATTGTCATTCACTCACAAACTACATCTCCCATAATTCACTGCCCGGACTCTTCATCCATTACCAAATTCACATGTGTCTCATTATCTTGTTTAGCTCACCCCATATAAACCTGGTTTTCTTTTTTTTTCTTCTGGTTTTCTTCATTATCTGCGAAGTCTTGTTTAGTGTTACACTGCAATTCCGAGCATTCTCCCTGGTTTCATGTCTCTTGGTTTTGGATTTCTTGCCTGTTCCATGGATTACTCTTTTGCCCGTGAAGTCTTCGCCACTATGGATCCAGCAGTACGTCTCGTCCGCCTTCATCAAGGAACTCGCTCGCTGGAGGACCGCATTCAGGACTTCCTAGGTATTGCCAATTTCACTAACCTCCCAGACTATGCTCTCATTGACTTCTTTTGTTATGGACTCAACAACCCGTTAAAATCCACTTTAATCCGTGATGGTCCTCGAGGATCACTGAGCGAGTTCCTAGATTATGCCCTTCATTTGACTGGTTCCTCCTTCACTGTCGGGGAGTTTGAGAAGGAGGGGGCAGTATGCACCAAGCGCTGGTGGCCGCGGAGCTTGGCCCACCAAGTTCACCACCATGTCCAGTGAAGATGCCTGCCGAGCCTGAGCTTCTTCATGTCATGCATGCCAAGTCTGAGCGTCTTCATGTCATGCATGCTGAGTCTGAGCGTCTGAGCGCCATGCCTGCTGAGCCTGAGCTTCTTCACGTCATGCCTGCTGACCCTGAGCTTCTTCACGTCATGCCTGCCGAGCTGAGCTTCTTCACGTCAAGGCCGCCGTGCCTGAGTCAGCTCCGGATGATACAGCGCTGATCATCATGGCCACGGCTATTTTGTGTGTGTGGGCAACACACACATCAACTCAATCCCATGACGCCTCAGCCAAGATGGCCGCCGCCGTTCCAGAGTCTCGTCCCGTCATGGCCGCCCTTCCAGAGTCTCGTCCCGTGATGGCCGCCGCCACGCCTGTGTCTTCGGACAAGATGGCCACCACCACGCCTGTGTCTTCGGACAAGATGGCCGCCACCACGCCTGTGTCTTCAGACAAGATGTCCGCCGCCACGCCTGTGTCTTCAGACAAAATGGCAGCCTCTACGCCTGTGTCTTTGGACAAGATGGTAACATCTACGCATTTGTCTTTGGACAAGATGGCCGACTCTACGCCTGTGTCTTCGGACAAGATGGACGCCTCTACACCTGTGTCTACGCCAGTGTCTTCAGACAAGATGGCCGCTTCTGCCCCTAAAGCACCGTGCTCTGCCCTGGACACCTGCTCAGCCTGTTCCGCCCTGGCCGCCGGCCCAGCTGCTTCGCCTCGGTCTCCAGGCCCTCTTCCGCTCCACGGGCCTGGCCCTCCATCCCGCCCCCGGGCCCACCTCCGCTCCACCTCCCTTCTGGACAATTTTAGGAGCATCTGGAAGCCGCTCCTTTGAGGGGGGGATATGTAATGGTCATAAGCTGAAGTGCCCTTGAGAGCCACCAGAGGGCACTCCACATCAGACTATTGTCATTCCCTCACAAACTACATCTCCCATAACCCACTGCCCGGACTCTTCATCCATTATCACATTCACCTGTGTTTTATCTTGTCTCATTTATCTCATTATCTTGTTTAGCTCACCCCATATAAGCCTGGTTTTTTCATCCATTATCTGCGAAGTCTTGTTTAGTGTTACACTGCAATTCCGAGCATTCTCCCTGGTTTCATGTCTCTTGGTTTTGGATTCCTTGCCTGTTCCATGGATTACTCTTTTGCCCGTGTTTCCTGCCTTGTTGTGTTTGTTTGTATGGACTGCCTGTCTGTGTTTGACCTTGTCTGTACTTTGGATTACGTCTTTGGATTACCCTGTTCAATAAATACTGCATTTGGATCCTCAACCTTTGTGTCTCAGAGCAGATCATGACAGTTTCTCACAATCTGTGCTTTTATATAACAGCACAACAACAATAGAAACCACACTAGAATAAGGAAGAAAACATTTAAGGTGAGAAGAAAATTTAATCATACCCTGAGCTGGAAAACAGTTCACGGTTATTTCAAGCTTTTACGGTTTAGATAGAATTTCACTGACATTTTATCAGTAACTGACAGAAGAAGTGAGCTCGATGTAATAACTGTTATTGTGTGCCATGGTACACATCAACACTAATGAGAAGGACCTGCTGCATTTGCACCTGAAGGAAAAAAAAACATGTCAGTGGCTAATACTTATTTTGGCTTGCCATTTGCTCATTTGCAATACACGCTCTGCGTCTGTTGTGGCGTTATCAGTTAGATATGACAAACACGAATACAAATCCCTCCCCTTGAATTGTGTTTCTAAAAGCAGACTGCTTCCCACCACACCACAACCAATTGACTCTGCTGTTAAAAGGGAACATGGTTGGTTGTTTCCAATATGTTTTTTTTTTAATTATTAATGCATGGCAAGCTCAAACGCACATCAACAGGAAAACAAAGTCAAAGATGGAGATGCGTTTTGCTAAACAAGCCAGCACGTACTTGTGATGTTTTCGATCAAAATGACAACTAATATCACCTTGTTGTCCCACTTAGATGACAAAACACGAAAGAGATGACAAAAGGAAATCCATATACATATGACAAACAACACATCCTTCAGATGTATGCGACAAACCACGGCAGCTTCGGAGGTGCAACGCAACTTTTGGCGTGTTTAGATCCCTCCGAGTGTCTAAGTAAATGAGCTGTGGCAGTGCTTGCCACATTGTCATTTAGGATCAGGTTGGGTGTATTTCAGTAGCAGGGTGCTGAGCTATAGGCCCAGGCTTCATTTCAGGCTGTGCACCCGATGTGAGCATCACCATCGCTGACAGACTAATAAGGAAGGACTGGCTGCCTCCACCCCGTGTCAGGAAGTTGACAGGACTGCAGCAGGTGCTGAACGTGTAGGGAAGATTGATGAAGTCACATGGAGGTGGATTGCAGGGAGCCGGTTTGGTCATTGTTAGTGTTATTTTTCATTACGATCCCGGCTTGCTTAATGTAAATCCTAAGTCAGGATGATGGCTAACATCCTCAGCCACAGTGTGATGGGTTTTGTGCAGAAAAATCAGCCATTATCTAGCCGGGCTGCCGGGCCGATGAGCCTGGCGTTCAGACTGTGATGGCTGAGACTCATTGTAAATAGTATTGTTTGTTTCTCCCGGTTGGTGGAGAATGCAGGCAACTTCTCCAATCATTTCCAATAGGAAAATAAAATAAAAAAACACCATAACCGAATAGGAGTGATATATTTTCTCTACTCTGGGCTGGAAATAGAAGGGCACAAACTCTGCACGGTCACGCTCTGCATAGGAATTCAAACCGTCGCCTGATATGTGACACTTTTCCAAACGCCACAGACGGCCGCATCAGTGACGATCAGTGCCGGGAGGCTAATCAGAGATTCCTTGCCGCTCTTTTACTTTGGACATCGCACAATTTGGAAAAGTCAGTTTACATGACAGTAATTACGGAAACAGATGGGGCTCCGGCAAAAATACGGCGGCGCGGAGACAATGGGCCCAATGCATGGGGGACTTTCAGGGGCAATGAGGAGTGCAGGCAGATTGCATGGCAGCTGAGACTGCCTTTCATTAGCACTTGAGTGTGCGTCTGGAAGCAACAGAAATGCAAGTCGTTTGTTACCCCGCTGCTGTCTGTGCTAGGGGCCTGCAAATTGATTACTGGGTGGGACGAGGCAAGCGATCCTTAGCACCTCCACACAGCTGGTTACCTAGAGCAGAAGCTGCAGAGATGCTAGCTGTCCACCCCCAGCTTTGGGTTGACAGCAGCTGCTGATCTGCGCTCATTTCAATGCATTAAGACTTTGCTGTCTTTTTAATTGGCAACAAAAACAATCCCATCTCACCGTTAATCACCTCTGTGAAAACGTGCGGGGAAAAAAAGAATCAGTGCCTTTTCTTCTTTGTCTATTTTCTCCTTTTTTTCTCCTCCAGTGTTCCTATATATAAAAACCATGGAAACAGAATATCCTTTAAATAGAAGACAAACGCTCAGAAAAGATGGAGGCCAGCGGTAGAGTGCTAATTAGATGTTTGTGGGTGCTAAAATCATAACAATTAATGCTGAAGTGTTTTTCTACCAATTAGTTCTTCAGCTCATAATCGAATCCCCAAAGGTCCAGAGCAGATATATATATATATATATATATATATATATATATACAGGCTATGAAAAAAACAACACACTAAAAGGATGTTTGTACAAATGGGGACAGGGGAAGGGTTGCGGACAGGGCCGGGGCGAAGGGAGGTGCTCTTTACGCCCAGACACCGATTCGGAGCGACATCTTAGAGAGCTGGGGCAAACGCTGTGGATGACTTCCCCGTGCTTTCACCAGGCACTGCCATTAGAGTGCTTTAGCTTCCATTAACGTGTCACTTTCCTTTGCTGCAGAGCCCGTGAGGAGGGGGCGATTCGTTCTGACAGGACCAGGGGCTGTCACATGAAGTAACGGTTCAGCACTGACCAACAGGAAAAGCCTCAGAGCTGACGGATCCACGATCCATCAGAGCTGACGTGCAGGCCTCCTCCACCACAGATCCGACTGAGGCGCGAGGACAGGAGTCCATTAATTAACCACTTAATATGTGGAGCTCTGAAATTCCCGCGCCACTGAGCATGCCGCTGTCTTGATTCGAGTGAATTAAAAAAAAAAAAATTTAAGAGATACACACGTAAAGAAAGATTCACACCAATAATGAAAAACAGTGAGATAATAGAAGTACAAGGGTTCCAGCCTAAATATGTTCTACATTCACGTGGGCATTCTATATTTATTAGTGGATAGATTCTACAGTTATAATAAGAACCGTTTCACATATAATATTAGAATGAACTAGCATGTTTTTGAAGAAGAAATACTCCAGTCGTAGTCAATAATGTCAGGGACTGATTCATTTGAGCTGCGCGAGTTAAAGCTGAACAATGAACAATGAATGAACACTGGCAAATGGAAGTGCGTTATTATTGGATTAATTAAGTTACCGAAGCGCATCTAATACATACCAGATTAATCAGATATATGCACAATATAAACATAATCTTACAACTTGCATCTGCATAAAATGGCACAAATGTAAAAGTGATCTTGACCTAAGTTACTTGCTACAGTGCATCAATATGTATGTCACTTTGTAAATTTCTACTTTCTGTAACGACACACTAAAGCATGGACAATGAATAACTACTGCATAAACATTCACAATGTTATAATGGTGTACTCAATATATGTAACTTCAATAGCTTAAATTTGTCAACTACAATTAGACATAATTCTTAGTAAAACTGACTAAAATCAGTGAATATAAAATGATAAAATATTACTAACGAAGTTAAACTACATTTTCATAAAAAAGACTAAAAATATGAGCAAACCAAAAATCTATATAACACTGTAACCCCTTCAGAAAAAGAGGTACATTTTAAGTGATTCAGTTTCAACGACGTCTCCATTTACAGCATAATACAACAGCGGGTCCAAATACATCAATATTGAGAAAGTGTTGTGAAGGGATGCTGCATTGTAGTCATTAGCATATCATTAATTAGCTTCCCACTTCCTTATGAAGACTGCAAAATAGCAAAGGCCCTCCGGAGGGACTCGCCTTCATTTAAGTGGCAGCGTGAGGTAGGGAACAATCGGAGGAGTACTCGTCTCCCGAGACCACTCCCTGTAATCATCAGCTGCTGCTCTGAGACACGCCCTGCTCATTCAAATCACAACCAACCCGCCGCGGCACCTGTAATTCAAACGCCAGCTAACCCAGCAGCTGGCAAATTATATCAAAATGTCTGATGTTTGTGCTCAACTTCTGAGCCAGTCAGTCTTGCTAAAAGGAGGACAGATGGTACCGTTTCTTCGGTTATACTTTTAGCATGTACAGGCAAACAAACCGGCTTCGCCATCATGATGTTTTATGAGATTTGACAGAACTAAATCTTGATGCAAACCATTACAGACATCACACTCCGACTGAAGCAAACTCCAAATAAACTTCTGCAAGATTTTGCCTTACACTGAGCATACTGTATTAGCAATATTATAAAGGCATTGTTTATCTTAACAAATTAATATTTTGCCATAATTTATTCTTCTTTACGTAGTTCCAAACCTGTATCACTTATTTTTTTCTGTGCAACACAAAAGAAGTTGATTTTCAACAGTCCACTCCTTACAGTGAAAATAAATGGGGGGGGGGGGGGGGGGGGGGGCACTGAAGCATTTTATTTTTAAATAACTTCTGTTTTACATTGGAAAAAAAGTTGGGTTGGAGTGACATTTACATAATTACAAATTATTATTTTTTTAGGTGAACTACCCCTTTATTGAAGCGCAAAATCAATTACAAAACTCCAAATGATCCATTCATTCCTCCATTTCCAATCACCACATTCTCCTGTAATATCATCAATTACCTCACTACTTAAAATAACCATCATTCGTACTATATTTTCCAGCATATTAGTCCAACTCCTGCTGCTCATTAAGGCCTTTCCATTTGTTTGCTCACCGCAAAGGTCCTTAAATCTGCCACAACATCCAAAAAGAGGCCAATTCCACTTTTCCCTGCAGTGTTAATTGAGGGAGCACACTGTCTCCTGAGTAATTATGTCAATGTATAAGAAACATCCTCTTTTCCAGCGCTGCATAAAAAGAACTTTAGGTCTGAGCTTCCTCAAATTAATGCACAATGAGCTTAACAGCCCGTAGATTACATCTGCACATCATGTCAGTGTCTTATTATGACAGGCCTTGACCGGAGATTTCAGCCTTCTGTCGCCTCGGGGCAAATGGGATAAAGATCTTCCTGGACAGAGAAAAATTCACTTCTTGAGTGCAAGTTTTCTTGAGGGATGCAATTCTCGTGTTAATGTGATGTAACACGATGTTGTGTGTTACAAATAATGCAAGGTGTTAATAATTGAATTGCGAAATGCGAAAAAAGCAAAGAGACCGACAGAAATGGGTGAAATTATCAGGCAAACATGTTGAGGAACACACACACACACACACAGACACACATACACACACACACACACACACACACACACACACACACACACACACACACACACACACACACACACACACACACACACACACACACACACAGCACTGACATGCATAGTCTTAAAGCTGGCTTGCAGTAATTACCCAGCTGCTGAACTACTAGGGTGGCAGGAATGAAAATGAGTACCAATTATTAAATGCACCACAGAGAAGATAGAACACTACAGGAGGTCCACAATGGGACTCATGTTGCTTTGCCATAGCTTCATAAATGCTAAACGACTCAGAAAAGCATTAATATTCCAACTGTTCCATCACTGATTCCAATTTAAAAGAAAAGCGAGCACCTAGATATCATTGAAGTCAATGAGACGCCTATAAAAAAACTATTGCGGTAGCCATCTGATGCATTCCAATGAAGGTTTCACACCTGTATGGAATGCATTGCACTTCCTCTCAGAGTGCGAGACAACAGGAAATAGCCACACACTGCATCTTACCACCAATAAATATGAAAAAGTAAAAATGGCGCAATTTTACCCACTCAACAAAGTGTTTGGATTAAAAAAAAAGAAAAAAAAGCCAGCAACACTTGTGGTCAAAAACTTTGTGGCCTTAAACTAATTACTTATTATAATCTTAAAATAACTACAGGCCTTCATCAGTATAAAGACGAAGGGCAAATTAAAAATTTGAAAACAAATCCAACTTTATGAAAACATTTTATTTTCAATTTGCTGTTTCAAGTCATAAGACTTTCTTGTACTACTTGATATTCAAAAATATCATGAACTAAAAATAAGATAAATTTCTTGAGAGCATACATTTAATACAAATTTAGTAAGACGGAATATATTTTAATTAAAAAATATATAAATTAATTATTATTAATATTAATACATGTATTATAATAATACTGAATGTTAGTAGCAGCACTATTTTAGTAATATTTTTAGTTTTAATTTTACACAATCCTCCCTTTATGCCTAAACTAAGGGTAAAAATGTCCAATATGGCCAAAAATGACTACTGACTAAAACAATTCCAGTGAAAAAATACTGACCACAATACTGATTTTTCTGAATCTGTTCCCACCAATAAATGTGACTCGTTCATTCTGTCTGTCTTTCTTTCTTTATTTAAGGCTACTCCTCTTGTCGTGCACAACGACTCCCTCAACGTTCACACTGTATTACCCTGGGACTTATTAGGTAGCTATATTGTGCCAGCACTCATACTAAGATAACCCTTACCTGGTCTTATCACCAGCACACAAAAGCATGGGATCAAATAGGCCTCCAATGTAATCCATCTCTGTCAGCGGCATTACGGAAATTACCTGTCACAACCATCATGGTCGAGATTGTGTGATTAAACACAAACTTTAAAATAAATACCCAAGGGTAGCAGAACATGAGTCTCAGCAAAGAATATTTCAATTGAGACCCCCCTCTCTCCACCATTACTCATTAATTGTTCAACAAAGGAATTACGAACGACACAATGTTCTGTCTGAGTAAAAAAAAGAAGGCCGACTGAATGTGGGAGATCATCACAGGCTATTGCTTGTAGCCGCAGAATGATCTTTCATTATCTTTAATTCAGATAGGCAGTGTTTTCTGTCATTCCACTGCGCTTGTGACAGAGCTGGAATTGCTATTTCTAAAATAGAGCTGAGAAGTTAAATGGATTTAAACCTTTGTTCACCAGAGTCTTGTGTGCAGGCCGCACTTAATGGAAATGAGTGTCCGTGCCTGACAAGATCGGAGGTGCGAGTGGTGACCTGTAGCTTAAAAGAGGACTGCTGTAATTCATAGTACAATTAAAAGACGTTGTCACATCAAACTCTCACATCCATTCTCCTGGTCTGCACAAACTGTCTAAGTTCCACAATTAAGCTGAAGCTGATTACATTAATGTAAAGACAAACATATAAAGACTTTTTATTCTTTATGCTAACAGTACCTGTCAAAAGTGTATATTGTTTTTGAAAGAAGTCTCACCAAGGCTGCATTTATATATAAAAAACAAACAGTAATATTGTTAAATATTATTACAATTTTCTAAAATGTATTTTTTTTCCTGTGATGGCAAAGCTGAATTTTCAGCATCATTCCTCCAGTCTTCAGTCACATGATCCTTCAGAAATCATTCTTATGCTCTTATCTTAATTGCGTCCACATGCACCTGCAAGCATGTATAGAAATACATGGAAAAAATAGGCTATTTCAATGACTACTGTGTTTTATAACCGCAAATATTTAATTATGAGTAGCTATACAGTATGCATCAAATAATGTGTAACAAGCATGCTATGATAAAGCTTTGCTAATGGTTTTCCACAATATTTTCATCCAGAACAAACCTATGAAAAATCCAGTAAACTGTTCAAAGGTAAATGTATAAAGGTTATCGTGGCTATATACGTGACTCTCATGGTCATCAACTGCCTTTATCTGCCTTTTTTGCTTGAAATCTGTTCACGCAAGCTTCCAAATGCACTATTTATTGCTGACAGAAATCATTTTTGAGCATTCAAAACTGTGTGGCTTACATTTTGTTGAGTTTATTTATTTTTCAACTTCTGTTAAACAAGGTTAGCTTAAAGGTTCACTCAATTTTGATGAAAGACCTTGCAAAATTGTGCAATGACCTTGTTCTCCGGCATCTACAGAGAGGAACAGGAATAAAAATATTCAAAATTTAATCCCAAGGATTCACTCTCACTCCAAAGTAATATTTTGTTCTTTGAGAAATAATTCATGCAATATGTGTGGCAATGAAAATGATATAAGGTTAGGCATTAGATATTGATATAATAACTTATTTAGTGTTATTCATATAATGGACTCGATTATGTCAAATTTAACATTTCTTTAATAAATTATAAGATGTGTGAGCGTAAAAATGTCACCTCATCTTTATGGATCAAAGTTATATTCCATGCCTATCAACTGTTCCCATAATTCTGATTAATACCCCCGTCTATTTCTTAGGGAAAATATATTCATAGTCACACTGTCTTCATGCCGCATCTTTTTTCATAGTGGAAAAATCTGTCTTTAAAAAATTCAGAGGTCCCAACACATGCCACGAAATGCCGCATGGAAGAGCCCATTACGGTCCCAGTTTTACTGTGAACTCTGCCTACTGGTTTATTCCAGAACTTTGAGTGATCAAAGAGTGGCAAACTGTCAAAACCCAACAGTCCTGAAGACTATGGTACAGCACATTTGTTTGTTTTTTCAAGTCATTGAATACACAAACAGCTCTGCACAACAGAGAACTTTTTATTCTTCAAATCTCTTTAAAGTCTAGGTCCTCGCTGAAGCGCTACTTTATAAGTTCTGGGGTCAGTAAATAAGAGTATTATTAAACATGGCTGTCAGCAAACCGAACAAGCCGAAGCAGTGGACAGCTTCCTACTAAATTATTTACAGCTCGACATGCAGCATGAATTTGTTATTCTGTTTCTTTAGGTCCCACTTTAACAATGCAGGGCTGCGGCGGATCTCTGCGCATGCCTCACCTGCTCTTCTGCTCTGCACGCTACACCCATATGCCACTGCTAGCAGCGGGTGGACGAAAAGACCGTTAGCTTCAAATGCGGCAGGAAACACTCAAAACTAAGAATACGCCAATCAATGAGATGGACCAGTGGTTTGTTTCGGATCCAGACTGAGTCGTGACAATCATAAGACTTCCTTGTACTATTACTAACAATTGACCTTACTAATAATTATGATGCCAAACGTCTAGTCCTTCATGCGATCTGTACCTTGAACGACTGCCATTCACAATGTTCTACAAATCTTAGACCACTGTATGTTTGTTTACTATTAATTTGTCTATTTTAGCGAAACAATGTTTAAATTCCACAAAATTGAGTAGATGTTTCTATAACTTTCTCTTCTCTTCTATTCTATATAAAAAAATAAAAAATAAATTTACATGTACTGCGTTAGATTAAACTGAGAAGGGTCATAGCACTTGCATATTGTTGTCCTGCTGTTAGTTTAACTGCTTCTATTGTTCCCATTTGTAAGTCGCTTTGGATAAAAGCGTCTGCTAAATGAACAAATGTAAATGTAAATAACTATCAATAAAAAATATATACAAAAATAAATTATTTAAAAAAAATCAGTCTTGTATCTTGCTTATCAGGGGGAAAAGATAAGTTTTCAGAGACAATACAAGAATTTATATAATAAAGGGAATACTTTTACTCAGCAAGGATGCATGAAATTGATTAAAAGAGAAAGTAAAAACATAAAATAAAATATATTGTTCTTTTGAACATTCTATTCATTCAACAAATCTGAAAAAAACATCCGTTTCCACTAAAATATTAAGCAACACAATGGGTTTTTAATTGTGATAATAAGAAATGTTTCTTGAGCAGCAAATCATCATATTAGAATGATTTCTGAAGCATCACGTGACACTGAAGACTGGAGTAATCCAGGCCATCACAGGAATAAATTAAAAAAGAAAAAGTTATTTAAAACTTTACAGTATTTTTGATCAGACAAATGCAGCCTCTGTGAGCAAATCGTACAGACCCCAAACTTTTCTACAGTAGTGTCTGTATACACCGTTCATTTTCCACACCCCACTGGCAAATTCATAGGCTTAATCTTGTTTTAAGCATAAGCCTCACAATTTTTTTTTTGGATTTATACTACAATCAAGAAAACATTGGCCTTGGCCAAGAGAAAAAAACCCCAATAAATTGCAAAACAAGTGTGAAGGGATCCTTATGTTCACTAAATAATAAAGTTACTGACAGATGTCTGCAATGTTTGATTTGAAGTTTTCGTCATACACTAATGGTGCAATTAGGGACAGACAAAATAGGTAAAAAGATTGTCGCAAGTCTCGCAAACCCATCAGGCGGAGTCATTTGAATAGCGTTTTGTTAAGATAAATGAACTGGTAATGTAACGGGCTCCTAGAAGAGGTCTGCGCTGAGATACGAGCTATTCTCTGTTGTTCCCCAGTGCCATCCCTTTTCTCTGCACGTCAATAGACTGAGAGGTGGAGCAACACTCCCCGTGGGCATCGCCTTTTCCATTTGGACTATTTGACACAACACCCTTTCTCCTCGCCTATTCAATCTGTGCCGGGCTTTCCAGTGAGCTAATGATGTTCCCTATTGTTTCAAAGGCTTCCTAGCAAATGGCATGTGTGTATATCTGTGTGTGTGTGTGTGTGTGTGTGTGTGTGTGTGTGTGTGTGTGTGTGTGTGTGTGTGTGTGTGTGTGTGTGTGTGTGTGTGTGTGGCGTTAAGCATGCGGGATGCTGTGGAGAGAGAGCTGACGCCCTCTGTGTTGAGAATGTGTGTGTGCCACAGCCGGAGTGCCTGGAAACTTTAAGCCTCCCTCACAGCTTGCATCCTGTCAGCAGAATTTTGCTAATATTGAAGCAAATTTGCAGCAATGGAGCAGAGCAGAAGTTATCACTATAAGTGAGGCTTTTTTTTCTTTCTCACACTGAGGTCATTTTGTTTGCCTTTGTTTTTTTGCTTACTGTCATCGCGTTGTATTAATAACTAAACTGCACAATTAACCTGTGAGCGCTAGTGTATTTCTTAGAATACCTTTTCTTCATTAAGATTCCTGCCCGTTAATTACCTCACGGCTCCGAGTGCTTTGTAGCCTCCCTTCTCTAATTACTAACTGAACTAGCAATGATTTATTAATTGTGTATGATTAGTGTATCTGCAAAGGCTAACGCAGCCACAACACACTTTCGGTTTCATACAGTCCCTGAGACACAAGCTCTCATCAATCAGAATCAATCAGCATTTCTACACGGCTCAGCGGCCATTAAGGTAGAACGAAACTAGACTGTAATCCATACTATAATCCAAGGTGTACTTGGCTTGTTTTTTCTCGCTAAAAACCTCCTGGTTATTACCTGATTGACCACTAGCTAAATTCTTCTCAAGGGGACATGGTGAGGGGTATCAATAGGTGGATGAACATTGATGAAAGCAAAACAAAATCCTGAGCCTGAACTTTTTCCGGGGAATTGGGTGAGCGTTGCGGGGGTAGACACATACGCAGGGTTATTTGGCAAAATAAATAAATAAATAATTCCTTGAAACTAACTAGTAAAAGCCAAAGCCATAGGCAAAGTATTTTTGTCTTCAACTAATTTTTTACACAGAAAATATCAAATTAAAATATTTCACAAGTTCATTTGAGCTTTTGAATTAGCCAGCAATAATGACGGTTTCATTCAAATCACCGTGCAATGTGTTAAAGCAAACTTATTTTACATTGAAAATTGCTCAAAGTATTCTGTAGAAATTGTTTAAATGTTATTTGACAGACTATTAATTGGGATGTGCACAAAACATTTGAATAAACTTTATATACATTTTGTTTTTTATATATTTTATAAACTAATTATTGAAAGAAGTATTTCAAATATATATAGATAGATAGATAGATAGATAGATAGATGGATAGATAGATAGATAGATAGATAGATAGATAGATAGATAGATAGATAGATAGATAGATAGATAGATAGATAGATAGATAGATAGATAGATAGATAGATAGATAGATAGATAGATAGATAGATAGATAGATAGATTTTTTTTATTATTATTAATATTCATGAGCCAAATTCATGACATCACATCCTGGAAATGTGCTCATTAATTTAAAAGAAAAAAAGGATTGCATACAAATATGCATTCTTCCCTAGTAGGTAAAAACAGTGTGACGACTAGTAATATGTCTGAATTCACAATATTCATAAACAAAAGACAAAAAGTTAATTAATTACTTACTACTTCAGGCGAGATTCTGAAGTGCACATCCAATGGTCATTTTACTATTCCATGAGGTCACAGGAGAGGATTTTTGAATAGCAGTGAAGCGACCCAACTGACGTTGGTAGGTCACATGACAACATGACAAATTACATTCATTCTACAGTATCCACATTTTTCCTGGTTAGCGAATTTACCCATGATTCATAGTGGGTTTGAACCGGAAGCCGGTTGTCCTTTTCCGGTTCGAAGCTTTATGAAGATTAAGCGCCGCTCGCTCAGAACGCCCGCAGTGATGTGCTGGTTAGAAACTATGTGAAATAAGTAGGGCTGCCCCTGCCCGTGCACGACTGAAGTTGGGTTGGAAGTTATGTATACTATATGGGTGAGAATGCTAAACCATAATGAGCGTTGTCATAATATATTGCCTAGTCTGCATCTCAACGCACGCATAACCTTGCCACAAAAAACGGCAAAAGTAATGATTATGCATGAAACATTTGAATTGTTTATTAAAAAACTAGTGTTTTCTGTAAGTGTCGACTGCAAAGATAAATTTAATGATTCTGACTTGCCATCTTCGCAGTAGTGAACGCGCATATAGAGAGAAATGCACACTTCATACGAATTAACCTATACATAAGCAGAGATCAGCCCATTTCTGTTCGTTTTTAATTATTTTGTTTCAAATTAGACATTTCAAGCTTTCTATAGATATACTTCTCAGGTATGTGAGGCAAGTAACTTATACGCTGAGTTTTGTTGATTAATGAGACGCGCTCCAGTTCACGTGCCGGCGCCTCCGTGTCCTGTATATCTACTATATTTGCTTCTTATTTATTATTCCAGGCAATTTGTTGATAAAACATTGATTAAAATGAAGATACAATTCATACTAAACAAAATTCACTTTAAAGAAAGGCTTTCTACAAAACAAAACTTAATAAGTGGTCAAAATCATGTCTGAGCCATTCCAAATGTTTTCCGATATATTGGGCATCTTATGATCCTATCTTACTCATCTCATGTGGTTCCCTTTTCATATAATCAACATAGATGAAATAAAAAAAACATTATATTGTGAAACTTAAATATAAAACGTATGTTTTAGTTTTTTTTTTTTAACTTACATTTAAGCGTCACTGCTCCCCTTTTGCGCACATGCTCTGGTGTGTGGCCTATGCATGTGTGCGTGCCTGTGATGATGGAGGGGTGCGATTTTCGAATAATAATTGAATAATACCCAGCGATCTTCGAATATTATTTTTGCTTGAAATGCCCATCCCTACTGGTAACGTATTAGGCGTTTGTCAACAAAATGGTGCGAACAGACATACACCTTTTTCGTTGGATGCTTCAGTTTTAGCGCAGCTAACCAAAAACGTCTACTCTCTGGCATTGAATGTAGCTGATACGAACCGGATACGAACATGGGCATTCTCTCATTTTTATCTTATCTTATCTTTTTTATCTTCTTTGAATTGTTAAAACCACCAACAACAGCACATGTAGAGCCTGAACTCATTCTCTCACTGCTAATACAGTACGAACCGGAAGTAGGCAACCGGAGTCGTCGTCATGGCGGCGCGCATTGTTTAGAGCAGAATAAGGTGGATATAGAACATACTTTTCAATGGTCCTGAAGTAATGACTTATTTAAAAGAAGTACAGAGAGTATGTGACACCATATTTCTAAGAGCACGTTTACAAAAAATGGTTGAACTAAACAAAGAGAAGTTTTTCCTTTGTGTTTTTCACGTACAGACGACAATGTTGTCAAAATGATCCCAGTTCACACAGAAAAATGAAAATGTTTTATCCCGAAAAATGCTGTTTTATCCAGGCCAGTAGTTGCCGATGTTACTTTGAAAAAGAAACACTATCTGCCTATTGACTGAACACGTAATACGAATGCACAGTTTTCACAAATGATAGGAGTTGATAATGGTATCCTTTTCAAAAACTTGCACTTTGAAACCAGTTTTCAAAAGTTTGCGTTTTCAGGCCCCCAAACGCCATTGCCATGTAAATGAACGGCCAAAACGCGTAAAATGCATTTTTGAAAACGGTGTTGTGTACACAGCCCTTTTAGGATTTAAGTGGAAACCGCCTAAACGGTCACCTGTAGTCGCTTAATAACTGACGGGCCGCCTGAATAACCGCTACATCTCACCGACAAACCACGCAGGGCTGCCCAACAGTTATGTGAACGGCGATGGCAGACAATGTGACTTGCAAATTACATCTGGTTGACAGGGAGGGGGGGATGGGGCAGTGCAAAACAGTGTCTCTTGAACCTCGAAAAAAACACTAAGATGAGTCAATTCATATAATTAAGGCATCATTCACTGATATTGTGCTGTCAAATAGGCCATCGTGGGCCAGGATTTGGCTCTCATTATGAAGCATTTGGATGTGATGTTTCTCTGACACATAAGCGGATCACCTGCTTCCCCCCTCTGCTGTGCATAATGTCCAGCTCATTACAGGCCTGCAGACTGGTCAACCTGAGGAGAGAGAGGGGCCTAATGAGGGCCGCGAGCTCCCCCTCGCCCCTCCCTGCCTACACTGACTCCAATTTGAAACCACATGAAAGGCGAGCCAATCTGAGCCACCTAGAAACTTCTTTTCTTGTCTCAGCCCTTTTAGGATATGCCTGGTTTCATGTTATTCTGTTACAGCTGGACAAATCCTTGCTCTGCAACGTGGTCAGCTCTGAATTAGATAACAGGAATAATGAGGATAAATGGTAGCTTGGATTTACAAAAAGGTTTGATATTAGTGTCCAGTCTGAAGGAAAATATGGGTCAGGCTAGTGCAAAAGCTCGATGGAGTTTTCTAAGCAATAACACAATGTGTTGAATTGCAATTTATAAGTGTGGCTTTTGAGTCTTTTTTTAAACACATGAATAGATTCAAATTTGTTGGATTCAATTCAACTGCAATACGTTCCAAGCAGCTTTACAAAGTATAGTGCCTATAGCAAGCCAAAGAACAGTGACAGTAGCAAAGAAAAACTTTCTGAGAAAAGTACATAAAAGAGCAAGAAACCTTGGGAGAACAAGACAGTAAGACTTCAATTTATAAGGCGACGTTTATCAGCTCACAATGACACAAACTGCACAAAACATCACCCGAGTATGCCAATGTCTCATTTTACTTACATTTGAAGTATATTCTCTATATGCTAATGCTGTTTCAAATCTGTTTTGTTTTTTTACAAATTATTAAAAGAACCGACTCATAAGATGCTTTTGTTTCAGGAATCGATCATGATTGTGATTCACACACAAAAAAAAGGCTCATAAGATTAATTTGTTTATGAGTCAGACTATGTAATGCTGTTTCCACTGTTTTTGATCCATTAACAAAAAACAAATTATTATTTTAAAAAAAGAGTCAATTTTTCAGCAACTGAGCTACACTGTTCACGCTAGATGTTTTTGATTCGGAAAAAGATTCGGATCACAAGAGAAGTTTGTTTATGAATCACAATACCCTCTGTTTCAGACATATTTTGATTCAGTAAAACAAACAATCGAGTCATTTGCTTTGGGAATCGGATTACACCAGCACCGTTTTGTAGGTTTTTGCACACAGTCCATAAAGACAACTCAACAGAGAGATGTTTCTAGCTATTTATTGCAACAATATAGACTGGGAAATCATGTAAAGTTTTTTCTGTGGCACTGAAACAAGCTATGTGGCTGTCTGAGTTATGCTTTCTTCACATGCTATCGGAAATGTCCTAGTTCCCACTTCTGAAGTCGTGATTATGAGCTCATAGCATTCAAATGTTGACTTGAGAGGAAAGTAGTTAATGATAATTCCGATAGCACGTGAAGGCAGCAGTGTAGTTCAGCAAAACACATTGACATCTACAAGATGGACAATGCTATACAAATGCATTTTCACACAACTACTGAAAACAAGCATTAAGATTGAATTAGGTATTTGAAAAAAAAAAATACATCGGCATCGTTTAATAGTTCAACGGATTAATCGGAAAATGTATTCCCAGCCCAAGAAGAAATAATTTGAAGAGGTTGATATGTAAATTAACATTGATCAAACCTGTAAAAGACAGCAGTAGGTTTGAATTTGATACATTTTCTTATACAGATGATATTCCCCAGATATTTTACAATAGTTATTGATGCAATATAATCACCTATCATCAACACAACACAATATATTAAAAAAAACAACAAAACATAAACAATGGATTCATATACAGACTTTGACCATTATAAACACTTAAAGCCTACATCAGTGGAGGACCCAATTCCATCTAACATCTACTCACCTATGTGAAGGAAAACCTCCACACACTCATATACTGCACTGCCATCCAGTCTCACTTTTTCTGAGGCCAAAATGTTGTGACATTGTAAATATTAAAAAAGTTTCACCACACCTGCTGTATTAACCAGTGAACTTGATGACGCAATATAGTGACGCTGAAAGCTGATTGGCTTGAATGGTTACCTTACCTCTAACAATGATTGGTTATATATATGAGGAAGAAACATTTATTAAACACAATCAAGGTGAATGTAAACACTCATTTGTCACTGTCAAACAAATGATAATTCCCTGCATTTGAAATTTCCACAGTATCTCAAACATACCCACAATGCATCTGTCTGCACAGGTATGTAATGCCCCACTGACGGGGAACCATGAATACAGTGTCAGCTTGAAAAAGCTGCTTTTCTATTATCAAGTCGATGCGATAGAAAGCACCTTGAAGGGAAAGGCTGATATGCGACTGCCCCGCTATCTGGCAAGATCCTAGCATGTGCAGGACAAAGCACAAATCTCTGAGTGTGAAATCAGTCACCTATCTCTAAAATACAAACTCTCCGTCTTCGCCTGCCTTTTCATTCACAGGGGCCTTCAGTCAATGGGGCCCACAAAAGGTTCTGCTTAACGGCTCGCACGAGTCCATCTGCAGTATTTATTACCTCAACGCACAAGGCATTTTTCCTGCAGTATATACCTTTCTGCCGCAACAGTCTGGTCTGATTAAATCAATATCTGTTTCTTCACAGACATTAAAAAACAGACAGGGGAGAGACTGCTGATCCTGCTCTGCCTTATCAACACAAACGCCCCTGAGAAAGAAAGGAGAAACCATCATTTTTACAACACTTTTTTATAATCCTCAAATCTGCAGATTTGTTGTCTCAAAGATGCAGGAATTCGTGCCTGCAAAAACACACAGACACAACTCATAACTCTCATCCATCGCTGATGACAGAACGTCGAGGGTGCGTTTACAGAGACAGGGGGGCTTTAGATCCAAATTCATGGCCCATTGAAATGGCCCCTCCACCTTTGAGGATGTAGGCAGGCCGTTGAGCGTGCACCGCAATTACGTATTGCTAATTGAAAATGTTAATCTTGTCACATTCAGGGGCAGACAGGGTTAAATTGGTAAAACTGCAATTCACTTAAGGCCATATCTCTCGTCGAAATGAACTGGATGATTAATCCTTTATATTCTTCAGGGATTCAGGGAATATCAGCAATTAAATTAACGACTACAAAGTGTACGCTCCAAGATGGGGAAAAAAATCATGAAAGACACACACTCATTTTTCCAAGTTGTTGACTTAATTGTCTCTTTACTAAGCGTGCAGCTCCCTGTCGTTACTGAAGCACCCCCATTAAAACACAAACCCATGAGATACATTAGTATTGAGCCATGTTGTAATATACAGTGATTGCTGAGGTTAAAATGTATTTATCAAATTAAAATCAATCTAGGACATTAGTTGCAAGAATATTCTGTTCTCACTTGGTATCACATATGACATATTCTTGTTAAAACAATATTTTTTTTGTGATAATGACATATGTCATATAAACAAAATGTTTTCCTGTTATAACGAGACACAACATATAGTTTAGCATCCAAGTGCGAATAAAGAAAAATTTGGATTCGTGCCAAATGAGAGAGGACCCAAACACCGGTTTCTGTTTCAGTTTAGCTTTAAATAAATTTGTTTAGGCTTTAAAATAAATACTGTTTGTAGGCTAATTAATGCCACTATAATTTATGTTTATTTCATACTTATATTTTTCATTCTTGTTTTGTATTGAATACCATTAAATTTAAAGGGACATTGTGTAGGAATTTCTCCCATCTAGCGGTGAAATTGTATTTTGCATTCAAACAAATTGTGCTCTCCAACGCCTCGCTTTTTCAAATGCGTGTTGCATCTACGGTAGCTGTTATGTACCAAAAAGCTATGACAGGATGTCTTCTAATAGCATTTCGTCGAGTTTTCCTTCGGGAGAACAGGTTTATTATTTCAAACAAACTGCAACTTGACACAACGAACAAGCGAATGTTACAGTATGAATAATAACAGTGCAATGTAGCCTTTTAAACTTGCCGGGGCAGTGACAAGCCCCTCTCACTGCTCTGCTCCTCTGTTTCTGCTGCTTTCAGTCACGTGACGCTGGCTCTGAACGAAAACGCGTTGTGGAAATGCGTTGGCCTAGTACTTTTTTGACCCTCTCTGCTATTATAGTTTTTCAAGATGGCGGAACGACATGGAAGCCTCCGTGGACCTACCCGTCACATGTATATAAAGATAATAAATTCTCCGTTTACGAGGATAAGTCAGATAATTGGCAGAGGTATTTGTACACCATTGAGGACATTTTTATGAATAAAAATATTGATTTTAGATAATAAAATTTCCTTTTTACCGGTATAAAAATAATTAACACAGTTTTAGAACACAGAATGATAAAGGCACGATACAAATTTTCTATTATAGATCAGTGGATAAAGGCATATTTTGTATGTCACATACAAAATATGTTGTTTTAACAACATAACATCTCATTATTATAAGAAAATATGTCATTTTAATGACATATCTTATTACGAGAAAATATTGTTTTAATGACATATCTCGTTATTACGACAAAATTGAGTGGAAAAAATAATATGTATGTGGCAGCATTGCGCCACCATATAAACTAACAAAGATACTTGAATCATTGATTGATAATGAAAAAATACTCATAAAGCAGTTATTAATTTTAATTCATTACAATTTAAACATTTAATATTTAATACATTTAATATACATTTAATAATACATTTGTAAACTCAAAAAATGTTATCTTGATATTACTTAAGTCCTTAAAGTCACTATGAACAATTATTTTTTTTAATAAAAACTTTAAAAAATGTATTGCTCATTGTCAATTAATGCATTAACTAACCTTAACTAATGGGACCTTATTGTAAAGTTTTACCGACTTGCTTTCTTCTGCAGAATACAAAAGAAGAGATTGTATAGACTATTCTGACTACTCTTTTCAGTATAATTAAAGTCAATGAGTACTGTGGTAAGTAAGTAAATAAATAAATAAATAAATAAAAGTATAAAAAAAATGACCTCATATTCCCTGATAGTCTTATGCTACAGTGAGCAGTTTACCGCTATGACCAGATCATTAAGTAAGCGTTTGTGTTAAGTAACTTTGTGAACAAATTATTCAAATCGGTTTTGATTCATTCAAAAGATTGATTCATTCACAAAAACTCTCAAAAGGACAGTTAGGGAAGATGTTAAAATTTTCAGTGAATAGCACCTTCAAATTTAGTCTGTTCCTCACACAAAGCATTATACATTTAAAGATTTGGAAAATAGTGCAAGACTTTTATAAAAAACTTTTCCTGTGCTTTTTTATGTAATTATCTTTGAGCTTGACAACCCTATTCCTCATTCACTTTCATAATACAGAAAAGAGCGGACAGGGAACAACATGAGGGTGAATAAACAATGACAGAATTATCATTTTTGGCTGAACTAACCCTTTCACATCAAGTGTACTGCACCATGTCCCCGTTTGTTCAAACACATAACGTCATTAGCAAAATCATGTTTTTTTCCCCCTTCTTCCTTTCGTTCTCTCTTTCCTCATTTTTTCCCTCCTAGTCAAGAGGAAACATTCAATATCAACTAGGTCAACTGAACTAGTGTGGGCACCAGAGGCGAGAACACTGCAATTGGTCTGGCCAGAGCTGATATTTGTAGATAAATACCACATCCCCAGAGGTTCTCCCACAGTGAATTATTAGCAAAGCTTCATTGATCTCTCTCAAAATGGCAATAATCTCCAGTTTCATCCGGGCCTTTACTAGGGCTTCAAAGTGCATTAGGCTGCCTGGCTGCAATTGTTATCACAAAGGTGTTTTCCTGGCCTGACCGTTTTATCCAAGAGCGCGAAAAAGTGTAAGGCGCTAAAGTGATTTTCTTCCTCTCTGTGGTATGTGCTGCTGTTGTATTGTATTTTATAGCCCCCAATAAAAATCTCCACTACTGCAAAGCTCTAGACCATATGTGTATAGGCCTGATGCTTTTATGGTGATGAATATACTTATGTAATAAAGGCTGTTTATGAAAGAGCTTGCAGTGCTTCTACGTTTTTGTTTTCTATAGCAGGAAATTTCATTAGGAGGGTAATGATTTCAGTATATCTATAACAAAGCAGACAATCTCTTAAAATGTCATTGATCGAGGCAAAATTTTCTCTTATTCTTGCTTTGCATTTACGGTTCAATCCCGGAGAGGTTTTTATATATACATATATTGCATTTTAGAAATCAGATTAAAACTGTCATGGCCACATCACAACCTGGCACGGTGGAATCAGATGAAAGGTTTCAATGACCAATAGGGAGTAAAAAACTTCTGGATTTTGAGCAGTGTAACATAAAAGCATCCAAGCACTGGTTTGATATCTGTCATAGGCTGCTCTGTCATTACAATGATGCCACTTTGATATGTTGCCATCTGTAAAGAACAGCCACCTGTCTCCATCAATCATCATAACAGACCAATGAAAAAAGCCACAAACTGTCATCTCATGACAGCAGATAATGACCAACACAACTGTGCTTTCAGTATTCCTGAATGAACAGGTAATGACATGGCAGGTCATTTGAATCTGTCCTCATGCACTTGTAATCTAATACCAAACAATGGCGAGTAAAACTCAGAGGCAATATCCTTGAGTTTGGAAAGAGATTGAGTTCAGGATGGACAACCATGTTGACCAACAGGTGTGACTCTCGAATTGTTCTCTTCCTACAACTGCTTGCAGTGAGGCTTCTCTTCTATTCTATGTAACCATAGTGGCAGGTGCGGTTTGGTTCACACTGCACAAGTTAACCAAACTCGCTGTCAAAATCCAAGTGTGAGTAGGGTACAACGGGCTAAAAGCACATCCTAAAAAGATTGTGCTTTCTCTACTCACATAGTGTATGATTGCAGAAAAAATGCATATGTTTGTATTGAGCATTGATGGAGCAACAGATTTTATGTAAAAATAAAAGTGGTTTGTTTTGTTTAAAAATCTTATGAATGTATGAAGTGTCAAGGTGGGCCTTTTACCCCACACACGGTGCAAAAGGCACAAAGTATTGATACAAATACGTTAGCTAAAATAATATGATTTGACTAATGTCTAAGTTAGTACTTGTTCAAAGCAATCACTTTAGCAAAGTTCGTACTATTTTCTGTTTATTTTGATAAAAAAAATAATTCATTTTTGTTCAATAAATATATTGTCATTAAAATACGTTAATATAAAAATATTTTAAATTAAATTAAAATTATTTAAAAAGTAAAGATTCTGAAAGCATTGAATGAGATCACATAATAATTAAATATAGATTCACAGTAGTAACAATAAACATGATATTTTATAATATGATATGATTAATACCTATCATGTTTTTTTTTTAAATATGAAGGTTTCGTTATAAATATAATGATTAACTCTAAAATGGACACCCTATTTAATATGTGATATTTCCCATCTGAATAATGTCATGTCAACAAATGGTACAGTCAGCCAGCTATTTATTATCATGTTAATTATTGTGCCTTTCGCCCCAACAGCAGGGGTGCCTTTTACCACAAATACCATACTTTTACATATTATTCTGCTATTGAAAAACTGTTGATTTAATTTAACCTTGAACAAAACTGAAAATCATTAAAAATACCTTTGTCTCAAAATACATTTAATAATTTTAGCGATTCTCATTTTCCACTTAAATCTACAACATTTCAAAAACTTAAAATATTAGATCAAATTAGCACATAATCAACTTTGAGTTGCTGCCCGCGATCGTGTCAAGGATCAGACAAATTTCCACGTGCATCTTGAAAAGCGGATGTTTTGGAAAGTGATGCGGCAAGTTTTTGTGCCATAGTGGTACCCTATTGCTCTTATTGTACCCTACAGTAAATTTAAAAGTTAGTTCGGTTATACAATGTGGTATCACGATCGATCGATCGATCGATCGATAGATAGATAGATAGATAGATAGATAGATAGATAGATGGATAGATGGATAGATGGATAGATAGATGGATGACAGACAGACAGACTGACACTAGTGCATGCTAGGATACCAGTGGAACCAGACAGGGAGCGCCTGCCCCTCTCTCACACGACTGGGGCTAGTGAGTATAACTCAGAGGAATATAATGAAATATAACACCACTTCTTGTCACAGGTCAGCAACCAAGCCTGCTCGGGGACTGGCATTCCAAATGCCAAAGCCATTCATTATGAAAATGCTATGCATTGATTTGTCATACATTGTAAAACTCTATCAGAAGGGCAATTTTTAAATCTTTGCAGCAATGCCTCAACGGCTGTGGCATTAGCATTAATGCTATTCAATCGCTCTTGATTTAAGAGCAACTTGCCCAGGCCCTCTGAAACCAGAGACATGCTAAGCACTTCAGCACAGTCAATGAAATAAAATAAGACAGGATTGAGTATATTAGATAAGAATTATGATATATAAGCTGCGCTCTACTGCAAGACAGCTAATTAAATAAGAACATATTTGATAGCAACTGACAGTGGAGCGTTCTCACCCAGGTCCCATCATTACTGTCAGGGAGAAAGAGGGAATTAGAAGGTGTATAAATACCATATGGTGTGTGCTGAATTGTCTTGCATTAATGTCAATTACATCCACTGTGAACACATTGAATGTTTTTAATTCTCATTTTTATGTTACCCGGCTACATACATATTCATCTTACGACTAGGGGTGTCACGATTCTCCAAATCCTCGATTCGATTACATTTTCGATTCTAAGGTCACGGTTCGATTCGATTCTCGATTTTTACTTTTTTTTTTTTTTTTTAAGCACAGGTTGCTGTTGCTCCTAAAAAGCTGACATCAGTTCATCGCAATCTCACACATCTCTGTTATTATCAATGAAGCTGACTGCACAATGAATCTTTCATAATATATAGGCTACACTTTGTTTGTTATAATTAGAGGATTTGCCAGCTTACAGAATTCAGCACTGAACAAAAAGTCCATTTTGAGCGGTGAGGGGAGTCTATCTTAAATGCTTCTGATTGGCCATTGCGTTCAAGAAATCAACACATATGTCTGTGATTGGCTAAATCGCTCAACGCTGCAAACATGTTATAAATAGAAACTCTGGCCTGTAAATCGTTTCTATTTTTGTTGCTTTTCTGCAACAGATAAATAAAAATGTATTAGTTTTTATATGTTTTATTCATAGATATTTCCAGTTTGCGGGAGTCCCGCGAATCGTTTTATTCTCCCGCACACACAGAGTGAGTGCATTACCGCCCGCGCTCGCACTCGGCCATCAAATCTAGTCCCGCGCCGCACTCTATTGCGTTGGGAGTGCACGTCTATAGATCAAGAGCCCGGCCCGAGGATAGTGAAATATCGGCCCGGGTCGGGCCAAGTTCGGGCTCGGGCATAGAATCTAAGTTTGAGGACTCACAGCCTTTCTCAACACGTGTGTTTTTTTTTCCGCGCCGTGATGAGTTGTTCATGAACTTTCCATCATTGGCGCGACATGGGGGCGTGGCAGCATCGACGATTCCATTTTTTATTTCGATTTTTGAGATTGTGAATTAATTTCGATCGATTTCGATTTAAAATCGAAATCGTGACACCCTTACTTACGACACATGCAATGTATAAACTTTATATGCGTATAGACGCAGTTTTACAAATAGACGCCCTGATCAAAGAAGAAAATGGGAGGGGGAGGGGTTCCCAACATGCAAATTGCCATAAAAACAAAGAAATTATGGAAAGAAACGGCTAAAGATTCAATACACTTTACACCTTTATCCTAATGGCCAATAGTACACTTAAATTTTTCTATCATAGTCAAAGTCTCTCTCTCTCTCTACACACATTGACTGCGTCCCAATTCAGAGGCTGCATCCTTCAAAGGCTGCCTTCGAAGGCAGATGGCGTCACAGCAGTGAAACGTTGAAGCCTGTCTCAATTCGAAGCCTCCTTCAGACACGGCATCAAAATGCATCCTTCATTTCGTGGGCAGTGAAGGATACAATGGATGGATTCTTCGCGTCCTACCCTACCCCAAAATTATTTAACAGAATTTTTTTGAGAGAATTTGCCGGATTACACTTTTAAATTTAAGTATTGGGTTTCAACTTACTTAAATATCTAATGATACAAATGTGTAAAAAAATAATAATAAAAAAAAAAATTATATATATATATATATATATATATTCACTGATTCCGCTCGTAGCGGTTCTGTGTCTTAACGACTTAAATGAGAAGAGCTTGAATGTTCCACATTCAAAATGAAAAATAGCATGACATGATATTATGCATACAAAGTGCCTAACCTTTCAAACTATTTTATTATGCTTGCATTAATAAGTGGCATTTTATTCATTATCATATATAATTACAGTTTAAATTGTGGCACTTAAAAAAATAACTGCGCACAAGAGGTTCAGATTCTTTCAGAAAAGTGACGAGTTTACCAGTATATTGGTGTCAAGAAGTTAAGTCGCAATATGTGCCTCCTACATACCGCATGGCCCTGTGGCTCCTCTATTGGTTATCATGGAGGGCAGCCTTTATCAATCAATTGAATAAACTGCTTTCATAGCATCTATTGAAAGACAACTCTGACAAGGGGCTAGAAGTGCCTCCACAGCAGTTTTTTCAGCAGCAGGGGGGAGTAAATAGTAAGAAAGGCAATAACATCAGCCTGGACAGCACCGCAGCTCTGACACTGCTGTTTGCTTCAGTCTGTTCTCTACCTCAGTGATTCATTCCTCAGCCTGACAGGCCACAATTGACAGCAGTGCATAAAAATGGACTACGTTGAACTTCTTTTTTTATTATTATTTTCATTTATTTGCTTGAAGACACAATGCTATAGAAGACATGAGGTCTATTTTGCAATTATGACTATCACCACATCTGACCAATTTGAACGTGGCACAACGCTCTGATGATCTATTAAATTCTGTTAAGATGAAAACCCTGTGGCTAAAAAAGTAACACACACAATTAATTCTAGTTTACAGCCATACGATCTATGACAAAAGTAATACTGAAGGGTCGGATAGAGAGCCTGAATTGGATTGTCTAACGGCTACCAGAGGCCTCTTAAAAAGAAAAACATGTCACATTCAGCTTAACCCAGAATGTACTCTGGTATTATCCATGTCTCCACAATATTAGGCCGCTGGACATCATTCTGTCTTTATTATGTAAACTAATAGTGTGTGTGTGTGTGTGTGTGTGTGTGTGTGTGTGTGTGTGTGTGTGTGTGTGTGTGTGTGTGTGTGTATTTGTCTGTCTGTCTATATTCAGTAAAATTTTACAAAATGTTGAAAACAATATGTATCAGTAATGTTTACTTCAAATGAACCAGCAAAGAAGTGAATTTTTTGTCACAAGCCAACTTAAAATGACGCAAATTAAATATTTAGCAAGAACTGTATACTTTTATACAGCACAGTAATTTCTGCATCTCCTGGGAAATTTCATCCTTGAATCTTTCCTACGAAGCATATTCCTTCCAGACCACCCATGTTCCAATTAAACATTCAATATTCATTTTCTTAATATAGAATTTCAGTTTGCCGTAGATGCATGACTAAGTAACTGGAGATTGTCTTGTGTGTTTATCAAGTCTTTTGATTCCGAGCTCTTCTGACAACTGACAAAGTTTAAGAGCATGTTTGCGCTTTAATCATTAATATTATAAGAATACTTAAAAAAAGTTCTCATTCGTCTTGCTTAACAGTTTTCAATAACACAAGAAAATGTATTATAATTATTGTTATTATTTATATAATAATAATTATTATTATCTTGCCTCCATTATTTTATGGTTAAAAAAAATCAGTCAGTGAACTTGTGCAACATACTAAATCAAACATGACTCTTAATGGAAAAAAAAAGAAAATAAAAAACCTCCGGCTGACACATTATGTAAAGGATCAACTCGTTCCTTATTTCTATTTTCACTTGAACTGCCCATCAGATTAAGATCTGTTCAAATAAGATTAATTTACTGATAAACCCTCACAGTGAAGTCATCAGGGTGCTTTAAATTTATTCCATGGGCAATTAAGTGCAGCGAGATTTCCTCAGCTAGGACTGATTTTGAGTGGTAATGGCAGGTGAAGAGACAGATAATGAGCAGGCCAAGACACACACGCTTACAGCTCTCTAAAATGACTTCCTGTGCTTTAACCCTGCAGTTATGAATCAACATGTCACGCACCGTTTCTCTGACACTCTCTACTCCAAAGAAAGAGTAGTCTCGGCAAGGACGAGATGAAAGAGAGAGATGAAACTTTAAAATGATGGATTGCTAACTGGTATACAAAACACAACACAACAGAGGATATCGCATACAGAGAGGATCAAATGTATTTGGACTGATTTCCATCCTGCAACCAATTGCTACAAAAATGCTCAGACTATCAGACTCTTCAGATGAGAAAACACATAAACATCAATAATGACACACACAACACTTTTTTACAGCACACATGCACAGCGAAGCCAGGAAACACCAACGAATGCGACACGATCGGTCGTGATGGTTGTTACCTACCCACAAATACATCATCATCTTGAGCGAGGAGTCAGGGGCTCTCCGGCAGTGAGGAAACGCTTACTTACTTATCTTCTTTTAACTTCTCGAGCTCAGCTACGGAAACCCGGATGAATCCGTCTTGTTTCCACTCTCTCAGGCTCACAGTTCTTTTGTATAATTTATTATATCACTATAATAGAGCTTATTAAAACTGACACTTGGAGGAAGAAGCAGCTACTTCACAAGGTTTGAGATGCTTCTAGCAGTCTTGTTCTTGCTCTTCTCTTCTTCTTTTTTTTCGCTCTTTCTTGCCTTCCCCACTTGGTCCTCCTCACCCTTTCACTGACAACCCCTGCTTAGGCGCCAATTCCTGACGTATCTATTTAATGAGAAGATCCGTACACTAAGGAAGTCCAGTACAACTGTGCACTCAAAGTGCCAGAGAAAGAGAGAGAGAGAGAGAGAGAGAGAGAGAGAGAGAGTGTGTGTGTGTGCAGGGTCCTCTAGCACAGGCTCCTCAGGAAAGGTACGCGTACGTTAACGCACAGCTGATAGGACGATCCAAAGCAGATTTTCCCCCATACACAAAAAGGATTTTTCCCTCTAACAAAATGCTGCTCAGATCCTCAGACGCTGTCATCCGGAAGCTGATGCGCAGGGGAAGAGATCAGTGGGAATTCAAAAGGCTCATCTTCTGTCCTGAGGGAAGGTAAGAAGACAACTGACCGGAAAAAAAAATTAAGCTTGCAACTTACTTTCCTCCAAAAAATACTGCAATCTCAGCTATGTGAGATTCACGTAAATAAAAAAGGGGAAAAAAATACAGGTAAACTACAGTCAAAAATGGCACAATGGGATGAAAAGGAGGTAGAAAGCACCACCCTCTCCAAAATGTGAAGCTTGCACCTGACTCTGCAGCCTGGATAACTCCCCCCCCCTCTTCTTCTGCTCCTCGTCCTGAGTGAATGTGCTGGAGATAAAAGTAGCAAGTACTGGGGCCAAGGCCTTCCCGCTCGGGTTGCTTTGGCTCTGACGCACTGGCTGCCTTCTTACAGCACTTTTCTACAGCCATCTGCTGACTCTACAACGCTACTGCTACTGAGAGACCAGACACGCAGCCAGCCAGCTCAAGCGCATATTAGGCTAAAACTCATTACTACTCTTCAGAAGAGGGACGAGATTTTTAATCAAACGCAGGTATTAGAGAAACTCAAGAGTAAAAGAAAACACCAACAAAACCTTTTTGTAAATGAATTTCAAACCAAGAGGGGACAAAATGGAAATTTGAGCAAGGTCCATTTTTTTTGTTTTATGTGTGTCTGAGACACAAACGCAATGAGATTTGCCAGTGTATTTGTGAGGGAAATTAAATTCTGAGGGAAATTTAAATATTAAATTCTCCTCAGGAAGCAATTTGACTCCCCTTTAAAAGGAAAACAATAAAAAAAAAAAGTACAACCCTAACAAAGAGAAAGAGAGTGAGAGTGTCTGAGGAGGACAAATGATTAAGCTAAAGGCTCAGACACACATTCAACAAACACACACACACACACACACACACACACACACACACACACACACACACACACACACACACACACACACACACACACACACACACACACACACACACACACACACACATACACACCACGTTAAAGCAATAAGGCAACGTTAAAGTGATTTCACCACAGGTAAATGATTTCTAAGGCACAACACAAACCGTCAGTCACAGCAATTTAAGACACCAATGCTCAAATAAATTACATTTCTTAATGATAATTTGAATAGGGTTATTCCTGTTATGCAGTGTCTTTTGAGCTTTAACTTATTAAATATGCTCTGTGTATAAAATATGTGCCATTTAACTTATTCATTTTAATATTTCGTTTTTTAAATATTATGATTTCTGTAATTTTATCTAAAAGGATGGGATGTTTTAGAGTGAAGTACAGCAACATATCACGAACAAATAAAACACAATTCATCAAATCTATTGCTATTGATTGTTTGTGACTTGTTTGTGCTGTTCCCATTAAAAATTATGTCACTTCCGGGACGATGATTCCATTATGGAACTGGCTTTTGTTAGTTAAAGGGAAATCACAAAAGATGATGAAAAATAAAATTGAGGACACTGGATAAAACTACAAACTGACTTTCAGTATTTCTAAATAAATTGAACATTTTTATAAATGTAAGAAGTTAAATGAGTTAAATATTTTATATATGATAGAGTACTGCCTAGCAGGAATGATTGACTTTGAGTGCATTTTCATCAGAATTTAAAGGCTTAACTCTCTGACCAAAAACTGAAACGTATAACAGACAGTGCTGTGCTCGCTTTTGCAACAAGATGGAGCGTTTTTCCCCCCGAACGAAACGATTAATACAGAGAAATCCGGTCAATACTCTGAACAACATTCTGAAAGCAATAAATGATTGTTGACATATTAAACAAAGATAAATGGCAGGTACAATGTAAAGCCCATTGTTTGTGCACCCAAGCAAAACGAACATACTTCAGCATACAATTTCGTTAAATCATTTTACTTCGGGGCAAGAAAGGTCTAATGGTCAAGGAAACTGAGTGCAGCTGACATGTCCATTTACATGGAGCAGACCGATTCAGCTGCCGTCTCCTCGGTCCGATTGTGCCCTTTAACCCAATTAAAAAAGCTACAAGTCTGAAACAGTAGCAGTAAAAGCAGTAGTGCATCTCATTTGTTTGGATTATGACAAAAAAATAACCTAAAAGAAAAAAAGGTAGCATTAGGTTGTCGATTTCCTGTTTAAAAAGTACTATGTGCATCACCCTCGATCCTGCACTTAAAATCTAAATTAAAGGCAAGCTTCCAAAAAGCACTTCTGAAAAAAGTCTTCAGATTATTGAGTGACTCACTAACAAGAGGAAATGAGATGGCAATTTTCATGTTTCCAAGAGAAAAATCAGCACTGGCCTGCTTATTATTATTAGTTTTATTAATATATATGAATTGTTAATTAAATATATCCCACTTTTACTGCTCTAATTTCAATGGAAATTAAAAAAATATAATAAAAAATCAAGAAAGGAGTTGCCAGAAAAAATGAGAGTGATGGGTGTGTACGAACAGTAAGGTCTGGGTATTAATCATATCAGCCCTATCAGACTTAAGACCCTTCAACAAACCATGATAAATTACAGCACTGAGAGAGGACTGAACTACCTCCGCTCCTGCATCTCTCCCATGATTCTGCAGGGCTGCACATACATACAGTACTGTGTGCTATGTGAGATCAAGTCAGAGCCATCAGGACACATGGTTATCCCTCCACACAGATACGGTGTGTTTGAAGAAGATGAAGATCTTTGGGAGGGTCTTCATCAGGAGTGAAGCTGACACCTTTGCTACCCTGGCTTTTCAGGCCAGTGAGTGAGCAGGAGGGTTTGAGAGCCACTATTAAAGTTTAATGAGAAGGCAAGGTAAGCTTTGTTGTATTTTTAATATGGACACAGCAGAGAATGAGGGAATAACATGTTTTGGTTCTGAGACTAAAACTGAAGGTTTTTCTTTTTCTTTTTTAGTCTATTGATTTAATATCATCATCTTCTCAGCCTGAGATGCTGAAATGAACATGAAGGATACACAAGAATTCATTCTAAAGTCATTGTGACGAAATGATTTGTCTTTACATGAATGAATCGGAGTTGTATGATCTTCATGGATTGATTAATTAAAGGTCGATACCAACAACATCCAGAAGCACAACGGTGGGACAAAGGAGCACACAAAAACACAGACACACACAACCACACAAAGCATCACTTACCCTGAGTTGGTCTGTATCACAACTCATTGGTTGTCCTGGAATCTGTCAACAGAGACATAAAAATTAGAGTAACACATTACACACCAAATACAGCACCTCCCTTCAGTAATTACAAGTCAATCATCTAGAGTGGGCTGAGGGGAGAGAAAATGAGATCTGTCAAAATTGAGGTTTGCAACATGGAACCATGCAAACGGTGGCGAGAGCAGGGAATAAGACAGGCAAGACATAGTTTCCATGCCAGAAACGGTACACATAACAATATTGTCCTCTTTTTTTCCCTCCAAATAATGGGAGTGGTATAAAGCAAGTGGATCTCAACTGGTTTTGCTTCAGGAAACAGATTTTACATCGGCATTCAAGAGGCGACCTAATACAGTACCAGAATTGAACAAAAGTATGTCTGTGTTAAAATCACTGGAAATCAAATTACTAGTGAGAATATGTGTGTGTATGATTTTTAACAGCGAAGGTTTGTTTTTAAGTATTATTTTTGGTTTAAAACAACTGATTGTGAAGGTTTAAATTTGCATCGTTCTGCATTTAAAATATACTGCAGCTTATATTATATGTTAAAAAAAAATACAGGAGTTAAAACAAGTAGAAAATAAATTTTTAAAGAGTTAATATAGAGATTTTCAGTGTAATACATCAACATTTAAAATATGTGTGTGTATTGAAATGTATTGATACCATGCACTGCATAGCACCAATAATATCAAGCTGAACTGAACTTTAAAACTAAAATTATTTTCATATTTTCATTAGTTTCATAGTCTCCCAGCAGTCAATAATTCACACAAAAAACATTGTTCGCACAAAGTTTATCATGCAAGTGAACCTATATTTAATATGTATTCTTTTAATTGATTTTGTTCATTTATTTTGAGGATGAGGGGATGTCAAGCAACCTGTCTATGCCGGCATCTGCTATTCACAGATGAGACAGATGTGTCTGCCCCAAAATATTATAGTCTGATTGGATGTGTGGCCTTTGATGTCAATAACAATAATATTGGAAGTGTTTTCTACTTATGAACAAAATATGATTGTGCGGCTTGTACAATACAAACTAATATAATTAGTAGAGACATGTGACACATTTTTGGTTTGTAACCCACCACTTGAGAACCACCGCTATAAAAAAACACATTTAATTCTATTGAGCAGAGTATTTCTACATGCCTTGATGCACAGAGTTTCTCAAACACTAATCAATCACACTCAACCCTCAAAAAGGAGGAGGGAAGAAAAATATTTCAAATTTTGTTAATGCTTGTTGAGTGTTTGAAAGAGAACTACACAATTAAGAGATTAGGGTCTGGTTACGCTGGGAGGGTTCCTGGATATACCACTAATCTTCCCCTCATGCCTGCCGTCAATACATCCATAATGCACTGGCCAATCTTCATTTAAGAAATAGAATCTGTGTTACAAACGCTCTCTTCAAATGTAATGATATTAACAGTTCCACTTTCCTCTCAGCCTAAAACACTTAGCTGTTTTTCAAAGTGTGCTCATTTCCCATTAGCCAGGCCACTGAGTGAAGCCGAATAAGATTTTCATCATTTAGTAACTGGACATAGCTGCCGAAAGACCCTAAAGAGGATTACGACCCACAGATAGAGGGAATAAAGGCCAGGAAAATTGCTTTGATTTGATATGATATGAGAAAAAAACAGATGCATTAACCTTGTCACCTCAAAATATCTGCGTAGTAAGCCTTCTGCTAACGGCAACTCGCTGGTGTTTGGCAAACCACTCTTGACTGTAAAATGTTACGCTTTTATAGTGAAGTTTATATAGTGTGCAAAGTTTTAAATTAATCATAACAAAAATTCCAGGAATGACATCAGCATTTTTTTTAACGCACAGCTCAACAAAATGCCTATGAAAGTTTTATGCAAATTAATATCCTTTCCCTGTTAAAAAGAAGCAAAGAAAATCAGGGCAACCCCTAGGTTTTCTTGTAGGGTAAGAATTGTATTATTAAGAGCCGCTGACCTTAATGATGGCTCACTTGTTTTGGTAGCACTTTCCTTTCAGCCACTGGCCCCTAGCAGGTCGTTAAGAGAAGCTTCTCAATAGCTCTGGGGCACACAGCATGTTTCTGGATTCAGACCGCTGGCATACATTTTTATATATAGTCCTGTGCTGCTGAAATCTGAAATTTCATTTTTTTTCCTTCTCTGTTATTTTTTAACAAGACTAACATTCATGTTTTGTGTTTTTTATATTGTGTCATTATATCTTTAAGGCTGTCAATTGATTAAAAACATTCAAGTAATTCATTTTAATACAATTCATTTCTTGATATGCTCATTATTTCATGCCATGTACAGTATTTTTAAATGTCAGTATTTGCTGATTATTTCAGACATGTGTGGCAGAGGAGTCAATCACTGAAGAGATATTAGAAAAGGTGAAACTAGAAATAAATATATTGTTTGTTTTTAGGTATACACGGATATCAAAATTCTGGCCGATAACAAACGTGAATTTATTGTTGATTACTGTTCAGTGGCCAACATCAAAAACATTAAAATTAATATTTTTTTTTTTTATAAAATTACCATTTTATTTCATCATTATGGCTGTCAATTAAAGTAATTTAAGTAATTTCTCAATTTTCAAGTAGCCTAGTGATAAAAATCTTCATTACTATTTTAAATAAACAAAACACTCTTTAACACTAACACAGTAAAATAAATTACATATATACATACACAAACATATTTTATTCTGCTGTGTTATAGAATTATTAGTGTGTTTTAATTAAAAATACTGAATTTTGTTTAAATTATTGTTTAAATAAGATTGTTTTTATTCAATTGAAAGCCATGATATATTGATATGTGATATTAGTTTTAATATGTTTCATATTTGCTACTGATCAGTTGGCCAACCCACACAAGTATAGTTCTTGCTAAATATTTAATTTGCGTCATTTTAAGTTGGCTTGTGACAAGAAATTCACTTCTTTGCTGGTTCATTTGAAGTAAACATTACTGATACATCTTGTTTTCAACATTTTGTAAAATTTTACTGAATATAGACAAACACACACACACACACACACACACACACACACACACACACACACACACACACACACACACACACACACACACACACACACACTCTGAGTTTTCACGTTTTATGGGGACTTTTCACAGAGATAATGATTTTTATACTGTACAAACTGTACATGTTGTTTTCCTCATGGGGACCAAAAAAAAATTCCCCAAAAGGACAAGGAAATTACCATCTTTGTGGGGACATTGTGTCCCCATAATGTAGGGTTTACCAGGACGCACACACACACACACACACACACACACACACACACACACACACAGTTATTATACTTATATTAATAATTTTATACAATATATGTAGCATGTAAATTGAGGCATCACTATATTATAATTGATTTAAATACCCTAAATGGACTAATATATATATATACAATATCTAGTCTCTGATAATAAGTAATTGTGGAATTATATATATATATATATATATATATATATATATATATATATATATATATATATATATATATATATATATATATATATATAAACAAGCATGCATAATGGTAAGGGGACATGATTCAGTGAATTAAAAACAATTATGTGTTCTTTAAAAAATACTTTATAGGTACAGTATACTTCATTAACAAATGTAATCATTATTATATGAACTAAATCCTGTGTTGAGTGGAGTCTGATTGCTCACAGGGTGTAAATTGTTTCAAGTTCCCTTTTCAGGGCTTCTCAGGCACACACGATTCCACAAAAGCTGTGGCATACTGCGTGGAGATGGGCTCAAACCGCTCAGAAGAGGCTCTTGTTCGGTAATGATACTTTCCAGATGAAATCAAGGGGAAAACCAACAATAGTAGCGCAAACAGCCCTCCTCCGTATGAAAGGACAAAAGGACTCTCGAAGGACTTGCTTATCCTTTACCTCTAATGGTCTGCTTCCCTCCTTTTCACTCAGAATACACACTCTCTCTCTCTCTCTCGCTGACTTACGTAGAGCACTTGAGAGAGACAGAGATGGAGGGTAATACTGAACTGTTGCGGCACAGAATTGCAGGCTGGAGAGCTAAAGAAAGAGGGAGTGAGACAGAGCAGGCCTAATTCAGTCCCTCAATGAGCTCTATAGGTCTTACACATGCAGCGGAAAAAGCAGAATGAAAAAATGTCAATAAGTAGCACTCTGCTGAGTACAAGCGGCAGAACACGGCCGAGCAAAATGACTTTATTAAGCTGACACAGAAGACTGCGCTCAGCCGGACCGATGGATAGAGAGGGAAGAGAGCAAGACAGAGGAAGAAAGTACAACAGAAAACCAGAAACTAAACAAAGGAAAGTCGGCAATGTGCTACGATTGAAAATCAATCCCCTGATAAATCTGTGAAAACTTCACCAGACCCCCAGAGATGGAATTAAGGGTACCTTTACACAACAATGTATTAAAAACAAAAAACAAAAGTTTTTCCTTTGGGTTTCTCACGTACAGACGACAACATTGTCAAAACGATCCCCATTCACACGGATCCGCGGAAACAACTAAAAACACTGCATTATGCTGCCAGGCCAGTAGTTGGTGATGTTACTTTGTAAAGAAACACTACGTGCCTAATGACTGAACACAGAATACACATGCGCATGATGTTACCAATTTCACATATTTGTGTTTTTGTAGTTTACATGGAGACAATAACGGTATTGTTTTAAAAAAAAACGAGCACTTTAAAATCTGTTTTAAAAGTTTGCCTTTTCAGGGACTCAAACTACCGTTGTAGTGCAAATGACTGGCAAAAACACATTAAAAGTTTTCTATTTTTAGTTGAAAATTGGGTTGTGTAAAAGGCCCCTTAACCAGGTATTTTGGCACAGGCGGCAAGCATTCCAACAGACATAATAATATAATATTTGATCTAAGACAAGTATGTGTGTGTGTGTGTGTGTGTGTGTGTGTGTGTGTGTACTGTGGTTAACATTATTTATGAGAACATTAAACTCATTATCAGGTTTACTATAAGACAATTATTCTTCTATAAGACTGTTAATAATAATTTTATAAAGCATTACAAATGTAGGGTTCATAGAAAATGTTACCGGATAAATCTACAGCCATATCTTTCACCACTTATAGCAGGAAGCACTGGAGTCACAGAATCATGACATGCTCCAGGGTATAAAATGCCCATAATAACATACAGCGATCCACTGATGTTAGAATAAAGATAAGCCCAAAATTGACGCCTACGGTTCTCTATACAGTGAAAACGCTGCACTTTATTTCAATTAAAGCTATTGATGTTAGATCAAAGGTAATGCTAATAAAATGCTAATAGCATCTGTATTAGAAAAGCCATTTCAGTCCCTTTAAGCATTGATGAATACATTTCTAAAATGTTTGGCTGAGAGAGAGAGAGAGAGAGAGAGAGAGAGAGCTATAGGTACTGCTAATTTATGCGCTGCTCTGAGGAATAATGAGAAAGGAGGGTGGGTGAAGAAAGTGAGAGCTGAGCTAGCAGAAATTCCCAATGCTGCAGTAGCCCTACTGAATCCTGCACTTTCACAACACTAAGCTTATCAGAGAGAGTGGAGGGGAAGAGGCAGCCAGATCTAAGCCTTTTAAGACTCTTCATCAATATTAGAATATCTGGAATGGCAGGGCCTTCATACCTTTAGGTGCACAGTTACAGACTTTTGAGGACATGAGAGATAAGTCTAGGGTTTGCAGCTGATGTGGCCAAAGCTGTTGAGAGGAAACATGCCCATAGACCTTATGTGCCAGAGAAATAAGCACGCAGCCATCTTCAGAATTTTGTGTTTTAACTTCCGTTTTTGTGGTAGTCCTGTATATTTCTATGGCATCGCTGTCGAAGAGTAATAAGCTGAAGTGGATTTACTTTTTGTAGAGTTAACGAAAGTTATCATGAGCATTGTAATGTTTGAAGCGGATGCCATAACAAATGTAATTTAAAACGAGAGGTTCATTCATAAATTCGTAAGATCTTAACTTCAAATATTAACCGGAAGACGGAACACAACGAGTGCGGCGCTAAAAAGGGGCGGGGCTACATAAGGTCCATAGGTGCCTGCAATTCCTCTACGCTGAAGGAATGCGACTAAAGCAGAACCTTCTTCCTTATGCACTTTATCATAAAGGGTCGTAACCTCCATAGTCGTTTAAAGGGATAATTCGCCCAAATGTTCAGATTAGTGCTCATCAATATAGTTTTTTCAGTGACCAAGAATTGGATACATTGTTTTGAGACGAAAAACAAAACGGTATGAATGAATGGGCAACTGCCTTTTATAACTTAACAGACATTTTGTGAGATCACCCTTAAAAACCTATACCCTTAACAACATTTAAAATTGTTCCTCCACTTCCATATATGAATATCATTGGAAAGCAACATGGCCATATCCAGTGGTTAAATTGGGCCGGGGCTCTCCGGGGCTCAGCCCCGGCACATAAACCTGCTTGTTTGCAGTCAGTTGCCTACTGGAAATTATGTCACATAAAATTTGATGAAAGTGATGCTTTTGAAAACATATTTATGACAATAAATGAAAGATTTTTGAAATGGCATGCCTATTTTGTCTCGGCGGAGCTGAGAACAATCGGAACACGGCCGTATTCTTGTTCAGCTGCTTAATCTCGTTGTCAGTCGACCATGATCGCGCACCGCTCGTGCACGCGCATCTAGGTGACACGGATAAAGGTACGCAGCAATATATAATGAATATTCCTGGGAGATCCGTAGAGGCGCGGGATGTGGAAGCGCGCAAAAGTTCCAGAAATGTACAAAAAGTGCCCTGGCCTTGAATGACAAGGTAAGGAAAATAAGACTAAATCAAAATTAAATAACCAAGACTAGGTTGACCATGTGATTTTTCTCAGGAGATGTTTTGAGCATTTTACTTCAGACACCGGATTATCAGCAAACTGCCAAGAGAACTGCTAGCTGGCTACTCAAAATAAACTAGCAATCTATTCAGTCAGCATATTTGTATTTGATCTGTGTGAATTACAGAAATATAAGACTTGCTAGACCTTCATTTAGCTACCAAGCAACCTTTCCACAAGGATAGATTGATTTTATTTTTGTGACTTGTGCATATCTTGATGAGAAATGATGCAGAGTAGGATGAGTGTGTGTGTAGTGTGTGTGTGTTGTAGTAGTAAAGAGGTAGAATGGGAGAAGGAAGTTTGTGTGAGCTGGACCTGGTCACCACAGACCCAAATCTTCTCAGCTGTTGCTACTGTCATATGCTGCACTGTCTCTTCATGTGGCACATTGTATTGGACACTATATATCATAACAAGGTAATACAATGTGTAATCAAGTGATGACTGATTAACAGTAATGTAAATGCTAAATGTCCTAATACCTGTTGATACTACAACAATGCAAAGTATATGCTCTTAACCTTGCAGTTTTTCACATATCATGTAATACTCAATTTCTCCATTTCTTTGCACAAAACTCTCCAGAAAGTGCTATTTAATGGTTTATTTTTCCAAAAA